>MU225099.1:5270530-5339294 GCA_018584345.1 Thuja plicata | reverse complement strand
CTGACATATCTAATGCAGTTGGCATTGTTGGAAGATTTGTAGTTGAACCCAAGCAAAATCACCTAATGGCAATCAAGAGGATATTCAGATATCTAAAGGGAACTATAGACTATGGTTTATGGTATCCAAAATTAGAGAATGTACAACTTCATGTGTATACAGATGCAAATTGGGCAGGTTGTATTGATGATAGGAAGAGAAGTATTTCTTGGAAACAGGTTGGTTTCTTGGATAAGCAAGAAGCAGAACTGTATTTCTCAGTCAACAACAGAAGCTGAATATGTTGTAGCAACACTGAATTGTTCAACCGTGGTTTGGATCAAGCAGATGGTTAAAGAATTTGGCATTCAGGTTGATTATCCTATTATTATTCACTGTGCCAATACTAGCACTATCAACATGTCTAAGAACCCTGTGATGCACGCAAAGACAAAACACATAGAGATCAAGTACCATTTCTTAAGAGAAAAGGTTGCAGACAAAGAAGTTAAATTGGACTATGTGAGCACCAAAGAACAGTTGGCAGATATTTTCACAAAGCCCTTACCAAAGGATAATTTTGAATATCTCAGGGAGAAGTTGAGATTAATTCCCTCTCCTGAGTCTTCTTAGAAGAAATAGCAAGAACATCAGTCATTAAGTGACTGATGAACGGTTGACTACTCTACTTCTGGAGTAGTACCTATACCTAAAGATATATGGTTCCCTTTTCCATTGATGTCAAAGGGGGAGTATATAGTAAGGGGGAGTATGTACTAAGGGGGAGCATATACTCTGAGGGAGTATATACATGGAACAAAAACACAGTCAGAGAAACTACAACAGTTTAGAGAAATATTTTGATGAGGATATTGGGAAGATTGTAAAAAAAAGAGGACACCATGAACAAAGGATGTTTTTGATATCATATGTCGCCATCAATGTCAAAGGAGGAGATTGTTGGAGATTTGATTTTGAGCAGTTGATTGATTGTATGTTTGTCATTGATGACAACATATAATACACAGTAGCAATTCTGTATGTACTTATCATAATGATGACGTGAAGACTTGCGTGGATACATACATGTTGTTGACATGTTTATTATGTTATGTTCATACACACAGACCCAGATATGATGTTTCAGTAAAGTTATGTAATTCTGTTATTGGCAGTTACAGTTCTGGATGTGTAATTGTTTAGGGCCGACGTATATAACATGTTTCTTGAGTTGCGCCTATCTTCAGGATATGTGTTTATATATTCATGGTTAGTTATGAGTTAACTATCTTTGGTTAAATGCGCCTATCATATTACATCAAGATCATGTTGTTTGAGTTGATTTCGTGAAGCTGACTTAGTGAAGCGTCGCGTCTATTCAGTTTGACTTGCGCAGACTTAATATTGTTTGCATGCTTAGTTAAGCTGACTAAGATGTTGTTGAAGTTTTTCTAAGAGCCAACATGACCTTTTAATTTGGAGAAGATACTTATAGTAGTTCATTTGTAAACGCTAAGTGTGAATGATACAAAAAAGAGAGAAGATGTACAGAGCAGAAAATAAGATGTGGTTCATTCATCAAGAGTCTATGTGAAGAAGAAGTGAAAGATTGTAATACATTGGAACTAATCAAGAAAATAGGTCTACTCTATAGTTCATCATCAAATATAGTGCATATCTATTATATAGAAGGTTTTAGCCTTCACCATCAAGCAGTGAGCTTTTGGACAGTGAGTCCACCACCCCTAACAGGGTTATTTGTAAAAGACTCCTAACAGGGTCCGACCCTTAACCAGGTCACTATACTTATTGCATTGTAATGTACAACTCCTAAAAGGGTTGAAATATCTTCTAACAGGGATTACTATAAACAAGTATAGTTTATTGTGGGTGCTAATTCCCACTGGGGTTTTTACCATTTGGTTTCCCCGTAATCAAATTGTGTGTTGTGTACTGTGTTATCTGATTAAGCATTTACTTTGTTGTATTCTGATGTTAAGGAAGTAAAAGAACTGAAGTTACTGATAATTGATTCACCCCCCCCTCTTAGTTATCCTTTGGGACTATTCTAACAGTATCAGAGCTTCACTGTTGCAGCCCGTTCTTGAGTTTTTTGAATATTTCTTGGAGCTCAGATGGTTTCAAATTTATAGAGTTTTTTGTATGGATTTGGCGTGAGATTTTTTTGGAGCACTTTGGGCACAAACCAACCTCATGGTGTGTCTAAAATTCCCCAAAACTCCTATTTCCATATAAGGCATGTCCAATTTCGACACATATGATTTCTGAGGCAAAATTGTTTTGCCTATACAACCTTGGCACACAAATCATTTTTTTTTGTCAATTTTGAGGCACCGCTCAGTGGCCACCACCAAGCTACACACTCAGCTCATTGAGCTACGAGCTCAGCTTTCCAAGCTCTGTGCTTGGCTTGTGTCACTCACCCACTGCCCGGATGTGGCACCTACCACCGTATTTCACTGCCACCATGCCACCACTGCCCGGGGAGCCACCACAGAGCAATGAGGCTCTCTTTTTTTGAATTCTAGGGGTCATGTCCATTTTTTTCTCATAAATTGAGCAAATGGAGGTATTTTTTCCAAATGAGATATCGTCAAAAATATGGTTTTGATCCCGATCTAATTTTCTAGGTTTGGTTTTCTGATTTTTCTGTCTTGTAGGGGTTTTTGCTAGTCAAAGTCAGGGTTCCTTTTTCCACTCTGGTAACCATATCCTTCTCCTCTAGACTCCATTTTTTGACTTCCACATGTTGTTGGAAAGATGGTTTTGTTCTCTTTCTTCTTGTATGGGTCTCATCTCCAGAATATTCTCCAGGTACATTTTATTCAGGTTTTTTTCTTTTTCTTTTTTGCGATCTGGTGAATATCTTGGATGTTTCAGAAAATGTTAGAAAATCATAGTAGAATGCTAGAAAATGTTAGAAAACATTAAAAATTTGTAGTATAAATGTTAGAATATGTTAGCAAATGTTAGAAAATTGTAACTTAGTATACATTAGAAAATATTAGAAAACCCTATTAGAATGTTAGTAAATGTTATAAAATTGTAGTAGTATGTTAGAAAATGATAGGAAACTATAGTAGAATGTTAGAAAATGTTAGGAAATATTTAGAAAACATTAGAAACCATAGTAGAAATGTTAGAACATGTTATAAAACATGATCTTGTAGAAATTATTAAAATATTTATTTTTAAATTGTATTTAGTTACTTATATTAGGAATCTCTCTCTCTCTCTCTCTCTCTCTCTCTCTCTCTCTCAAAACATCCTAGGACATTATGTACATATGTTCTAGAGTTATGTATAAATGTTATTCATATATAGTTAGATGTTAAAATATTATCCTAGGAGGACCTCCTCAGTACATCCTAGGACCCTTTAAGACACTTAGAGGACCCCTTAGTACACCTTAGGACCCTTTAGGACCCCTATTGTGACATAAAGCTCTTTAAGAACCTAAATAGGACCCTTTAAAACACCTAGGATGACCTATTAGAAATCTTTAAGAACCCCTAGCACCCTTAAGACCTAATAAGACCACTTAAGACCTAATAGGACTAATATGATCTATTAAGACCAAATATTACATCCTAGTACCCTTTAAGACTATGAGTACACCCTAGGATCCTTTAGGACCCCTATTGTGACATAAAACTCTTTAAGAACCCAAGTAGAACCCTTTAAGACACCTAGGATGACCTATTGGAACTCTTTAAGAACCCTTAGGACCCTTAAGACCTAATAAGACCACTTACTTGACCTAATATGACCTATTAATACCAATTAGTACATCAAAGGACTCTTTAGGACTATTAGTACACCCTAGGTCCCTTTAGGACCCCTATTGTGATGTAAAACTCTTTAAGAACCCTTAGGACCCTTGAGACCTAGAATAGGACCACTTAAGACCTAATAGGGCCCCTTAAGACCTAATTAGAGTAATAGGACCTATTAATACCAATTAGTACATCCAAGGACCCTTTAGGATAATTAGTACATCCTAGGACCCTTTAGGACCCTTAGTACACCTTAGGACCCTTTAGGACCCCTATTGTGAAATAAAACATTATAAGAACCCAATTAAGACCCTTTAAAACACTTAGGATGACCTATTAGAACTCTTTAAGAATCCCTAGGACCCTTAAGACCTAACAAGACCACTGCAGACCTAGTAGGACTAATATGACCTATTAAGACCAATTAGTACATCCTAGGATTCTTTAGGACTATGAGTACACCCTAGGACCTGATGTAGATTCCAAGTCTAGTTGTTACCGAGAGTTAGCTTGACTCTGCTGTAAGGTCACTGAATGGACCTTATAGGGTATTATCAAACCCTAACTCAAGGAAGTCACTAAGATCTTCACCTCAAGTGCTCTAGAATAGATTCTCACCATAAAGCTACTATCTCATGCTGTGGAATCTATTAGGATAAATCCACCCTCTAAGCTAAAATGACTGGTTCAACCTAAATAACACAATAAAATAGGCTGCACATGGAATCCATCCCAAAATGCTCAAAATGATTCTCCAAATGCTTTCTATATTTACAATCTCCATTCTATTACAAGATACATGCGTTTCTGTCTTTTGTCTACTCTCTACTCTCTTACAAAAGATTTCAACTATATACCTATCTCTTAGAAATATCTTTAACATATCTCATGCTCCTTCAACAACTTCAACCAACTTGCACAGATGGCATGGTCGAGCCATAAATGACCCTCCCATCTCTGGAACATGTGTCATTGTCCATCAAAGACAAAAATAACATGTTGAGAGCCATTGTGGTTGACCCAACTGGTCATAAACATCACATCCCACATTTCCTAGGTCATTAACCAACATAATCGAGCAATAGACCACCATAAATGAGCACCAGTCCTGAGCGTCAAAACATAATTTGCCTTTGATACCCAAGCGCCAGTCAACAAATCCAAAATCTAAGCAACCCCAAGCAACACCATCGAGCAACGACCCCAAGCACCAAGTGTAACCCGAGCGATATTACCGAGTGACATTCCTGAGCATTTTGCACAACATACCCTAGCAACCTAGTGTAAACCGAGCAAGATTCCTGAGTAGCATTACCGAGCAATAGAGTTCCCCGAGCACCAGTATAACTTAGTGTCATTTTATCAATTTTGGTTGTTAGAGCCTTGTTAGATTTATAGAGGTTTATAAGCTACCTCAACACACAATTAAACTAGGAAACAACTATTTAGCAACTATGGTGTTTGTTTAATGATTGACCTCGGTCATTATAAGAATGGTGGAACAAAACACCTTACAAACTGAAAATACTTTCGATCCTAGAAATGTTTCTAAACCTAGGTGCTCCTGCACCAAACTTCCCAAACAAAAATAAATCAACTTCCAGGTGATTAGAGTAAGTCATGATGGATGCCTAACTTCTTGAAATCGGTGTCCTGCACCCATGTAGCCTCTAAATTAGCTTATCCGTGCCATTTGAACAGATGTTCCATATAGGTCTACCTTCTAGTCTACTTGACAACTCTTGAATTCAGAATCTTCTCTGCCTTCTGTTTGGGTGTAATAGGAAGTTTGAGTGCTCTGAGATCCTTGGTATCTCCTATGAGATCAGAATCTCCTTCTGGAATTGGTCCTTTATAGGATACCAAATCTGCCACATTGAAAATGGGAGATAATCCTATGTCTATAAGAAGATCAACTTTATAAGTATTAGACCCATATTTTTCCAATATTGCATAAGGGCCTATCTTCCTCATCTGAATTTTACTTGGAAATCATTTCTACAACCTTGCTTTGTTTAGGTGCACCATGACCAAATCTCCAACTGTAAATTGAATATCTCTTTTCCTTGCACCTACCTTCTGCTTGGTGTGAGTTGTACTCTCTATCAATACTTATTTAACTGAGTCATGGACCTCCTTCATGGATTGAGAAAAATCTTTTGCATACCCACTCCTCTCTGCATTGCTGCCAAGATCCATTAATTCACATATACCCCTGGGATGAATCCCATACACTATTTCAAAAGGGCTCTTTCCAATGGATCTATTAACTGTATCATTGTATGCAAATTCTGCTTGAGAAAGTAACTAATCCCATGATTGTCCATACTCCTTAGTCAGGCATCTCAAAATATTTCCTAAGCTTTGATTCACCACTTCAGTCTGACCATCGGTTTGTGGATGATATGCCGAGCTAAAATAAATATTTGTACCAAGCTTCTGCTATAAGTTTTTCCAAAAATGACTCATAAACTTGGAGTATCTGTCTGATACAATACTCAAAGGTAATCCATGTATCCTTACTGCTTCTCTAAAGAAATTTTTTTCTATGTAACATGCATCATGTATGGTCTTGCATGGCACAAAGTGAGCCATCTTGCTGAACCTATCAATAAACAAAAAGATCCTGTCCATTCCCTGCTTGGTCTTCGGTAGTCCAACTACAAAATCCACACTAAGGCATTCCCATGGTCTATATGGGATAGGAAGGGGCTGATACAATCCTACATTGGATGAAGTGCCTTTTTCCTTCTGATAAACTATACAAGTCTCTACATACTTTTGGACATCCTGATTCATTCTTGGCCAATAGTAGTACCTATTGACCAACTCTAGCATCTTATTCAACCCAAAATATCCACTTAAGGAACCATTATGCTTTTCTTGTACTAGGTTCTCCCTCATGGAACCTTTCGGTACATAGAGTTGTCCTCCCTTAAATATAAGACCTTCTTGAAGAGTATACTCTGAATACTCACTATGAAAATGATTTTGATAATCTTGACATACCTTATATGCTGCTGCAAAGTCTTCATCTGCTGAATACAGATCTTTGAAACTTTCAATGCCAATGCCCCTTAGATAAAATTCTTGCACTGTAAGTAACCTTCTACTTAATTCATTTGCTACTTTGTTTTGCACTCCCTTCTTATGTTTTATAGTGAAGGTGTAGGCTTGGATGTACTCCACCCATTTCATATGCTTATGGCTAATTTTATCCTGTGAACTTAGAAAACTCAAAGCCTGATTGTCGATAAAGACTACAAATTCCTTGGGAAGGAGATAATGTCTCCATTTCCTTAGTGCTTGCACTAATGCATACAATTCAAAATCATATGAGGAATACTTCCTCTTTGCATCACTCAACTTCTCACTGTGAAAGGCTACTGGCTTTCCTTCTTGACTCAAAATTGCACCAACAACAATATTACTGGCATCACACTCCATAGTAAATAATTTGTCAAAACTAGGAAGTGTCAAGATTGGTTGAGTCGCTATCCTCTTTTTCAGATGCTCAAATCCTTCATTAGCATGCTCATTCCATTGGAACTTAGATTTCATACCTCCTTTGATGGTATCTAAAAGAGGTGGGCTAATTTCACTGAACCGTTTAATGAAATTCTGGTAGAACTGTGCTAAACCATGGAAGCTTCTGACTTCAGTTGCTGATTTTGGTGTAGGAAAATTCAATATTGCTTCCACCTTGCTAATATCCATCTTCAAGTTACCTTCTAAGAAAACAAAACCTAAAGACACCAAATCTTGCTTCATGAACTCACTCTTTTCCAAGTTTATTGTCAACCTTTCTTCTTACAACCTTTGCATTACCATTTGGAGATGTCTAAGACGATCCTCTTTTGTTTTGCTGAACACCAGGATGTCATCTAAGTACACTACAACCCATTTTCCAATGAAGTCCTTCAAAAACTCATTCATCAATCTCATAAATGTGCTTGGGGCATTTGACAACCCAAAAGGCATAACCATCCATTCATAAAGTCCTTCAGTGGTCTTAAAAGCAGTCTTCCACTCATTGCCCCCTTTAATTCTAATTTGATGATATCCACTCTTAAGATCTATCTTGGATTAATATCTAGCTCCACCAAGACAATCCATCAAATCTTCTATCCTTGGTATTGGGAACCTATATTGAATAGTTATCTTATTTATGGCCCTGGAATTCGTACACAACCTCCAAGTACCATCTTTGTTTGGGGCTAGTATTGTAGGAACAACACAAGGACTTATGCTTTCTCTAATCAATCCCTTGTCAATTAGTTCTTGGATTTGGATAGAAATATCTGCATTTTGCTATGGGGTCATCTTATAAGCATCTTTATTTGGAAGTGAGGATCCTGGAACAAAGTCAATCTGATGACTAATAGATCTCTCAGGTGGTAGGATAGCTGGTTTACCATCACTAACTATGGCCTGGTATTGAGTTAACAACCTTTGGATCTCTAAAGGCAACTCTTCCCTTTTCACCTTTTGGTTTTAAAACCAAAGCAAAAACTACTCCATCTTCTTCTTCCAAAGTCTTTAAGAGTTATTTTTCACTGACCAAAAGTAGGTTGGGACCCCTTTTATTTTCTTTTCTTTTTCTTCTTCCAAGGTTGAATGTACCTTGAAAGTTATTTCATCCTTCTTGAAGGAATAGGAATTCTGAACTCCATCATGCATTGCAGCTCAGTCAAACTGCCAAGGTTTACCTAATAGCAGATGACACACATCCATGGGTAGGACATCACACAAAACCCTTTCCTTATACCTCCCTATGGAAATTTCTACCCAAGCTTGTTCATTGACTATTACATGTTGATCTTTATTCAACCAAGTAACTCTATAAGGATTAGTGTGAGGTATCCTTGTCAATTTTAACTTCTCAATAGCTTCTAAAGAAACTATATTATCAGTAGAACCTGAATCTATGATAACTTTACAGACCTTATCGAGTATCTTGTAGTTGACTCGAAACAAAGATCTTCTTTGGTTTGGCTCTTCTTTGATGGGTTCCTTGAGGAGTGCTCTCCAAACCATCAAATGCTCTTCCATCTCTGATCCTATTGGGACTTCTGCAGTCTTGCTGCTAGAAGACTCTTCTTGCACATAGTTAGCTCTTTTCTCTCCTCCTTCTGAAGTAGAGCTCTTTGTAGGACACTGATATGAAGGATGCCCAAACTATTGCCAGTTATAGCACTTCATTGAAGAGAAGTAAGATCCTCTTCCTTGGTTATCAGTTCTTCCTCTTGAAATGTTAATTGAACCTCTTCCTTGGTTGTAACTACCTCTAGTTTTACTAGATTCTCCTTGATTCTCTGTGAGTTTGGACTCACTCTGATTCTTGGCTTCAAGATTTCTTACTCCATATCCTCATCTATGACCTCTATCGTCTCTTCCTCTACCGCTACTATTTGAATCTTGTTTCTTCTTGAACTTATCTTCCACTTTAAAGGCTAGTTGATAGCATTTGTGTATAGTCTTGGGGCTTAAGCGACTGATCTCTTCTTGAATACTCCATCTGAGGCCATTATTATATCTTGCCACCTTAAGGATTTCTTCTTCGATCACATGGGACCTTAAGCATAACTTATGAAACTCTTCTGTATAGGCACTGACTTCTAAGTCCTTCTACCTCAGTTTCTACCTTTTCTTGTGCAATTGCACTTCATAATCACCAGGAAGGTAAGTTTACTTCATCTTTGCCACCATACCTTTCCAACTAGTTATGGGATTCTTTCCTCCTTTTCCCCTTTCATCTTGGACAAATTTCTACCAAGTGAGATCAGTTCCTCTCAATCTTGTCTTAGTTATTCTTGTTGGCAAGACTCTTGTGACCAGGTCTGCCAACAAAGGTAAGTTGTCATCGGGTACCAACCAACTTCGCCTGTAAAGGTTGTTTGGGGAAATGAGATTCCTCGGGCCTCCAAGCATGTGAGATTCAGGTCTCGATAGTGCAGGGCTCGATTGGGAGATGTGACTATTTTTCAAGGGGGATAGCTGCTTATCTTCAACTTGTCAACTCTGGGGATTCAGGTGAGTGGGGTTTTCTTCAAGCATGCTTTCACTTAATAAATAAACTAAAAAAGATACTGCAGAGTTAGAAATATTTCATCTACCTATAGTTATACTAAACGTTCAAGACATCAATAATTCTCTAACACACTACACTAAATACTGAAGAAATATACAACCATCAGTTCATATTTTATCAGTAGCAAAGGAAAGGAGGTCGTTAATCTACTTTAGGTATCAGAGAAAAGGACATGAAGAACACATAGCATAAAATACCATTAACCCAGAAGACATAATGCCAACAACATCATTGAGAGAACTCTTCCTTCTTCATTAACATTTCTTCTAGCAAGCACAGGTGCGTGGTACAATGGTGGCTCCAGGGGAGCATCTAACTACTGAAAGCTTAGGGACTATGGAGAATTGAGCTCTACAACTAAGAACTGAGAAAATCCAATTGCTATTAACTGTGGACTGCAAAATCATCAATTTTGCCAACCCTTGGAATGAGGTCAAACTTATTATTTATACACATCTTTCAATCTAACCCTAACCCTAACTTATTTTATACTTTACAATAAAATACATTATCCGATGGTCGGTACTACCTGCACCACTCTACAAAAGACCTAGAGATGGAAAAGGCCTGTCATGTCAGAAGAATAAGACAAGGAAGGTGGAGTGGAAGAATCGGCCTCGAGACAAGAGCTGAGAAGGAGAAAGAAGAAATTTGATCCCCCCAAGGATCAAGGCTACATGCCTCATAAATGGGAAAAGTGGTGCCTTGTCTCCGATGCGCTAGGTGTATCTCTAAAGCAACGTCTTGGGAAGACCATCTGTCAGAAACCTCCTGTCAAGCTGATGTGCCTTGATGTAGTTCACTCACCTTCTGAAAATCTTTATTAACTGCTACCCACCTTCTGACAACTTTTATTAACTGAATTGAAAGTGACCGGTCGGCCTTGGGGACCGGGACACGGGTCACTTAAAGAATAAAAAAATGCGGGATTCAGAACTCTGAGATCTGGGAACTTACGTTCCAAAAGGATAAAGAATACAAAATGTAGCGTCGGGCTTATTATTTCCTGGATTCAGAGAACTTTATTGACTTACATTTTCTCCCAAGCTTCCAACACTTGGCTAATGCTCTCCTCATCTATACTCTGGATGCTACTCCATCTGCTACAAACAACCTCCATTGCCTCCTCAACCTCTCCGACCCTATTTCAGAATTTGTTCACCATCTTGATGGTGTCATGCGACTGAATCATAGTCTTTGACAACTGGGACAACCTTCCTTGATCAAAATCTCCGCCCGATGGATACAAGGATTCCATCCTTTCATCAAACTTACTAAGGACATAGTCCTCTAAGGTACACATTCTGGTGGTGAAGGGATCAACTTGCAATACCCCGACCACGAATGTTTTGAATAAATCCAAGGAATATTGAGCAGCTATCAATTTCTCTTTTAAGATCTTAACCAGTTCCTTGCAAACCTCAATTTTGAGGGCAAGTCTAGATTACTGGACCTAGAGGGAATCATACGATTCTTCTCCCAAAATGCTAGATTCTATGGAAACCTCTTCTCCAATGCTGCAGATCTCCTCCAACCCGGCCTTCCATTTTTCATATTTGTTTAAGTCTAACTCCCATACCTGAGTGGAGCTTCTTGCATGGCTAAGGGTGAGGTCTACCTTGTAGAAGTTTGGGAGGGACGCCACCAAAAATTCTCTCATTTCCATTATTTGCTCAGCTGCCCACCCATCTACTACTTGCGCCTTTTTCTTCATCAGGTTTAGTGAGTCCATGTCACCTTGTGCAAGAGGCAATCCAGAAGAAGGAGTCCCAGGGTGGACTTCGGCCAAGGGCCATGTTAGTTTTGTCAGAAGTGTGAGGAGATTAGAATTTGTCTTTCTTTCCTCCTACAACTTTTGCCCCTATTTTGCATATCGGGCCTCTATAGCCTTGGTAGCTTCCTTGAGCAAGTCAAGCTCTCCTTTCTTGTACCTTTTCCCCAACTCAACCTCTGTTATACTATAGTCTTCAGGCCTTGCAGCTACTGCATCTGTATTTACCAGGGGTGTTGCGATGACTGCAATTGTACTGCCTGCTGGGTTGGTCCGGAGAGTATGGACTACCCGTGCCCTTTTGGGCTTTTTTGTTTCAGTATTTTTGGCCATCATCTCGGCCAATGACAAAGAAGTGCCTGTAGGCGCTGCTAGAGCTTTTATTTTCTTTGTTTCCACCAGCCATTGAGGCAGTTGGGGCGGCCTTTCTGCCAATTCCTGCTCACTGAGATTCACTTCTGAATCTGGCGGTGCATTCCCTGAGTTTACATTTTCTTCCGGCTTCTTTTCCTATTCTTGTTCCTGTTCTAGTTCTGGTTCCTTCCTCGCTTCCTGTTCTTTTTTTGTGTCCTATTCTCTGGAGCCCTCTATGTTTTCCACCATGCTGGCATCTTCTGCAAAATTATCCAGGATCTTTTCCTGGGTTTCTGTCTTTGTATCTTTAGGGACTTCATCCTCCTTGGTGGTAACAGAAGCTTCTTCGTTCTCCTCTTCTGGGACTTCCTGGTTCATCGACTGCCACTATTCTTGGGCCCTATCAGCCTCATTTACTCTAAAATTTTCCTCCTCCCTTGGAGAATCCTTCGAAGGTGTGTGGGTTCGCTGGCCAAAGTTTAGCAAGGCAGAAGTTGTTACGACCTCACCAAAAGTGCTCCAGGGCACTTGGTCACCCAAAGTCTCCAAAGGCACCCGGAGTGTGATGGTCAAAGGTACGGTTGTTCCCTGGGGTCTGGGTTCTCCTTCCATTAGGGGCTCATCTGTAGGTTGCCTTGGAATATCTATGGTCCTTTGGACCTATGGTTCTTTCTACCCAGGCTCTGCATTTTCCTCCTGAGCCTCTTGCTCTAATATGTCCTTTTCTATGGGGAGTTCTTCTTCTATAGGGGCCTCCTTTTCTTGAGCCTCGATTTCCTTCACTGTAGTATCAATGCCTTGTCAGATATCTAGAAGCTCGTTGGTTGAGAATGTGTCATCGAATTCATCATGCAACAAAGAGGAGTCTAAGATATCCTCAGGTTCTGGAGAATCTAAACTTACATCTATCGGGGGCTTCTCAGGCATACCAAGTGGAGCAATTGGTATGGGGATCGCTGCTATTTTCTTTTTCCATACGAGAGAATCCCAATGTCCAAAATGTTGGAAGATTTTTCCTCAGCAAAATTCTATCTACTCATCATAGCTACAAACGAGGGAGGTCCCATTGGGCGAGCAGAGGTCACTAAGGTGACCGGGAGGCCGACGGCTACCTGCATGCTAATTTGTTTGCTAGCCAGCTTTGCCAATTCCATCTGATTATGTAGCTTCACCATTAGAAGCATGGGGATCTGAGGGGGTGCCTTAGGCACTGGGACTCCCTCATTTTCCCTTCCTTTGCTTGCACTTGCTTCAGCGGGCATGGCAGATGAAGAAGGTCCGGCGCCGGCTGAAGAAGGGATGGTATTCTTGACCGTTACTTTCTTGTGGGTGCTTTTGGGGCACACCTAGGAAAAATATTGGTGGCTTGCCTCTATGATGGGGTGGAATACCTCTTCAATTGTCAAATCCTCTGGAGTAGCCCAATCCACTAGAGGGAGGTCCAATTTATCCAGCCCATGTTCCTTGTATGCCAAATCTTCTAGCGGCCCGCCATCATTGAAACCCTTCAGGAAAGTCCAAAGGTCTAGAACCTCCATGAGCCCTTTTCTCATTCTCTTGTGCTGCCGGGCCCTAAGATCAAAGCTGTCTTGGCAATCTCCCCAGAAATCTTCAATGTCATCTTCATGTGGGGGGATGCCCTTGGTAGTGTGAGGGAAATTTTTCCACAGGGGTCATAGTTTTTCTAGGTGTGGTTGAATTCAACCAGCCCCAACCCTTTTAACTCATTATCCACCTCCTGGTCTGCAGCGAGGCTACATGTATAATCCTTGCTAGAAAAAGGGGAATGGGACATTAGAGACCTTCTTCACTGTGAAGAGGGCGTGCGGATCCATCATCTACCTGCAGAATTCCAAAAGAATAATCCTATCCCCACAATACCGGGGAAGGAGGTAGGGCTTTCCATTGAAGCCTGTCACCCTTATGTAAGTATGCTTACTGAATTGAATGAAATACCAACCCTAGGAGTTGACCAGTGCCATTGAAGCCTGTGAGAGGCAGTACCCAGAATCTCGGGTAAGTGCAAGAATGTTATGGTAAATGAAGGCATCGTTTACCCGACAAAAATTCTGGAAGCTTAGCTCCCATTGTAACTGGGGATAATGATCCCAAGGTGTAACCTTTCCCCTACCTTTTTTGAGCTTTCCAACTGTTCCAAGGCCCTGAAAAGCCTGCCTTTTCTGTGCTAATTCCCATAGTACATATGAGGTCATATGAAACTGTGAATGTTGGGCAACGGTTTGTATCTGAGTATCCACATGTTTGGATATGATTGCCACCTAGTTGAAATACCTGCTATGTATTGTTATGCAGTATAAGAAATAATACATCCATATCGAGAATTATCGGCATGGGGCCATCCAAATATTCTACACAAAAATATTATGCCTGCTTGAATGGGCTCCGTGAAATCCCTACGGGGAATTTCTAATTTCATCCTTTTATAGTCTAGCTTTGGAGACTTCAACCAGTGATTATTGAGGTGTTGCCAGGAAATGATTTTTGCCTCACCAAATTCCTTTAATGAGTTGGCTCAGGTGATTACTACGGACCCTTTGAATTGTGGAATTCCCAACCTGGAAGCAAAGGTGGGAGCATCTAAGGTGACGATGGTGGTAGGATATTGCAGCGGCCATGGATGTGGAAGAAATACTGACCGAGTGGCTGGATTGTATAATACTGCCAACTACCTGATAAGTTTAGGGGACTGCACCATGCATGGGAAATTCACGGCCTTAATGATGCCAGAGGCAGCTAAGCAAGTTGATATTTTGTCCCCTTGTTCTTTCAACTTGTAAATGGTCTGAATTAGACCTTGTAGTTTGGCTCAACTCCGGGGCTCCGAATCTGTAATTTCTTGAACCTTGGAGTCTATTTTGGACCCCGCAATACCTCCCTCTATTGGATACTTTGAGGTTAATGGAAGCTTTTCCAACATTCTTTCCAGCTTCGATTTGGTGGCTGCCCGGGTGGAAGTAGTTGGTAATTCCGGACTATCAGGAGGTGAAAAGTCGTTAGACATTATGAATTAGCTTATCAACAACCTACAAGACTGGAAGACCATCAGAACACATAAGGATGTGAGAAATTCTGGGATATTTTCTACCTGCCCGCACCTTTCAAGCAAACTTTAGTGCATATGTCAAAAGTTCTGGAGTATCTAAAAATGAACATAGCTTAAGCATTTTGGGGTGTGCTGAAACAGTGACAAGGAAGAGAAAAGAAAAAGGAAAGATCCCACTGGGAGTCTAGAGTCTGGACAAACTAGCCATTGCTGAAGTGACTGACAACAAACCATACTTTGGTCAACGTGCGCTGGTACGTGGGAGAATGACAGGCGGTGTAAAGATAGTTATGGCATTGATTAGGACAAGTGGGCTGACATGGGGCAAAATTGAATGCCAAGTTGGATGCATTTTAAATGCCATACATGGGAAATTGATCCCACCATTAATGCAATGAGACAAAGGAGAGAGAAAGCTGCCATGGTTCGAACCAGTGAGGTGCTGAGTTTGAACCGTGGTGACCTTGTCTCGTCAAGCTCTATCTTGTCGGGCTGAAATTTATGATAGAGCGCGAAGAACTCACAAACTCTAAGGGATATACTTAGCACATATATATAAAATATACATGAAAAGTATAGGAGGGCCGAGGGCTAAAGCGTATATACATAATATTACATAAAATATACATCAATATACACTAATATACATTAACAATAGAACGTAGAGTAGCTATGCTTAAATGAAGCCAAAAAATATAAAAAATATACAATATCTACATTATCCTACACCTACATAGAGGGCAGACAACCCTCTGTAGAGCCAACCCACCAACGGGTGGTGAACCAGACGACAGATGCAAAGTAGAAATGGAAAAAAAATGAGGCAAAATGAAACAAAAGAAGAAAATGAAGGATAGAACTAGAAGCACCAACCTGGAGTCTGAAGGATTACAAAGGGGAGAAGCACTAGATCACTCTGCAACAACTTCCACCTCCAACGTCATGCATAGCTACTGAAGATCACTTCATTGTTACTCACTAAGTTTATAGAATCTCGCACTCAATTCACACTCAAATCGCCTTTGAATTGCTTAAGTGTTTTAATCATGGTAACCATGAAAATGACAGGTAAATCCTATTTATACCCAAGGTAAAATAAAGTTACCCTTCCCTCCACAAACCCTGGAATAGGCAGACCTCCGGACTTTGGGCTCATGGATTCCGTGTGAACATACCCTCTTACGAAAAGAAGATGTCGTGGTAGGGAATCCCGAAGTCTGGGATCCAGCTTCTGGAAAAAAAACAACCAACTCCGGGACCAGGCCCCTGAGACACAAGGAAAAAAAACACAAAGCAAAACCAACACCGTGGGAAAGAAAACCCGCAGAAGGAAAACAAAGAAACCAAGGCAAAAAGACAAGGCAAGAGCCAAAAGCAAAAAAATGTAGGGACGGGGATGCAGGGCATAATAAATGTTGACTATCTGGGATGAATGCCTTAGTGCATTTGAGAACTACAAAATCTCTGGTTAGCAAAACTGGAACAAATTGTTACTCGAAGTATCTTACTTGCAAAGAGTAACATGTCTGAGAAAATCTAGCCATGCGCGATTTAGTCCGTGATCCTTTCATCAGTGGTGAAGTGTGTGCTTTGGAAGGAAATCAAGCCGATGACCTTTCGGAGAAGTAGAGAAGAGGCACTAAGCATGTCAAAACCCCAAAGTCATTAAATTTTCTCATTTCTCCTAGAGACCAGAGTTTCATCCCATTTCCCTTTTTTTTATTTTTTATTTTCTTTTGTACGTTTCTGGGTGGGAGGGAGGTACTTATTTCACCATCAAGCTTAAGCTTAGCTAAATTTAATGGCAGTACTTCTTTCACCCTTCTGCCACCTTAATATGCTGAATAGGGGAGGAAAACTCTAGATTCAAAAAGAATCTTTTAAAAGTTTAGACTTGGGTCAACCAACTAGTGCAACCGATCTACCCTTAATGTGTCCGATTACTTATTCCTTAATTCTTTATTTCACTGACTACCAGACTTTCGGGGATAAATCCGATAAAGATTACTCATAATGTACTACCAAAATTGCAAAATAACTTTGGAGACCAGACCCATTCCATCATGCTAACAATAGATTCTTAAGTTCACCGTCATGCCAAAGGCAGCATCCCAGAGACACAATGTTATGCGAAGCATACCAGTCCTCACAAGAGGGGGAGCAAAATGCTGGAACCCAAAAAACAACATAAGAAAAACAAAAGAAAACAAAAGAAAAGGGGCGGTCCCAGAGGATGGCCAGCAAGACTATTTACAAAGTAAGGCACACCCAAACGAGGCACCAAAAAAGAAATATTTACAAGAAAGATAACTTTACATAAAATACAACTTTGGGCAAACGGGCCTCATTTGAAGTAATGTTTGAGGAACTGTCCATTGATGGGAAATGGGATAGGTTCTCCAGTCATGGTGTTAAGGTGGTAGGTATTCTCCTTGAAGATCTCTAAGATTAGGTATGGTATGAGCCAGAGCCATTGAAACTTGGTGTGCTTTCATTTCTTTTCCCGGGCCTTGTCCCACAAAAGGACTAAGTCCAAAATTTGAAAGGCCTTGTATTGGGCTCTACGGTCAAACCATCATTTTACCACTGCTTGGTGATGCACAAAATGTTCAAGGGCTACGTCATGTTGTTCCTCCATCTACACCAGATTCAAGAGCCGAACCTCCACAATGTTATCTTGGTTGCCAAATTCCTACATGAATTGTAAAACTGAGATCTGTAAGTTGATCGGGAACACTGGGTTTTGGCCATAAACCATATGGAATGAGGATGTTCCCAGGGTGGCCTTAATTTTCATACGATCTATCCAGAGGGTGAATCTCAGCTTTTGGTGCCAATCTTGGGGGTTCTGTTCTAGTAGGTGTTTGATCACTTCAAGTAGATTTTTGTTTGTTGATTCAGCAACACCGTTCCTCTGGGGGTAATAGTTTCTATAAAACTTAAGAGTGATCTTTAGGTCATAGGTCCATTCAAGTAGTTGCATCAAAGAAATTACTGGACCATTTTCACACACTATAGCAAAGGGCATTCTGAATCTTGTGACGATGTTTTCTTCCAAGAATCTGATAACTACATCTGCCGTGTTGTTTTTGCAAGGTATGGCTTCAGACCACCGGGTGCAGTAATCAATTGAAATTAGGATGTATTAGTGGTTGAAAGATGAGTTGGGGTTGATTTCTCTAATAAAGTCAAATGCCCATTGGGCGAACGGTCTAGCCTCAAAGATTGGTTGTAAAGGCATAGCTGGGTTGCGCTCACGATGTGCCACGGTTTGGCAAGTATGGCACTTCTGAACGTGAGTGTAAACATATTTGAATATGTAGGGATAATAATATCTGACTTGAAGGATCTAATGGGTGGTGGCATTAGCTAAGCCATGCCCGGTCCCAAACTTCCTGTGGAATTCTTCAATCATTTTCGCAACTTGGTCCCTATCAATGCACCGAAGGTACACTCCCTCATAGTTCCTACGGTAAAGCGTAGAGTTTTTGATCATGAAGTGGGAAATTTTCATCCATAGGGTGTGACATTTGTTGGGAGGTAACCCCTCTAGGCATCTATTGTTCAATAATAGGTACACCAGATCGGTGTACCACGGCTCTTGAGTGATAGACTCTATTGTGTATGTTTGACATTCTATGTGGAGAGTTTCTTCTGCTATTGCTCAACTTAGTCGCTGGCCTCATA
Organism: Thuja plicata; assembly: GCA_018584345.1. Taxonomy (NCBI): domain Eukaryota; kingdom Viridiplantae; phylum Streptophyta; class Pinopsida; order Cupressales; family Cupressaceae; genus Thuja; species Thuja plicata. The sequence goes on along the minus strand of MU225099.1, from coordinate 5,320,551 downwards.
CTATTTTCATGGGTTGCATTTCTAAATCGTATTCCTAGAGGATGGCCATCCATTTCCCCCATCTCTCACCCAACTCACTCTGCATCAGCAGATATTTCACAACCTAGTCCGGGATGATAGCATGCACTTTGCTCTGGAGAATGTAATGCCAAAATCTCTTCACGGTGTGAACAAGAGCAAAGACCTACTTTTCCAATGATGAATACCAGACTTCGGTGTTCTTAAAAGGGGAGCTCATGAAATCTATTGGTCATTCTTTACCCTCGACCTTTTGTGTCAATACTACCGTAGCTGAATGCGGTGAAGCAAATGAGTAAATGTAAAATGGGAGGGAGTAGTCTGGGCTAGCTAGAATGGGTGCCTCCATTATCATCTGTTTAATTTGGGAGAATGCCCACTTCACTTCAAGACTTCACTCAATTTTGATATCTTTTTTCATCATTTCATTAAGTAGCTTTACTATCTCGGCAAATCCAGTGATGAATCACCATACAAAGTTGATCTTTCCAAAGAAAGATCGCATCTCTTTCTTGCTGCTGGGCATTTGTAAATTCAACAGTGCCTCAACTCTCTTAGGGTTGATATATATACCCTTCTTGAAGATAATGTGCCCAAGCAAATTTCCTTCAGTGACCCCGAATATGCACTTCTTGGGGTTGAGGGATATTCTATACCGGCAACATCTGTCGCAAATCTAGGCGAGGTGGGCAGAATGGTCACGCCTGTTCTAGGAAAAGATGGTCAAATCATCCATGTAGATGATTATGCACCAATTCACAAGGCCCTCAAACACAATGTCCATAGCCTTTTGAAATGTGGCCCCTGCATTAATCAAGCCAAAGGGCATCCTCCGATATGTAAACGTTCCCCACTTGGTGGTAAACACTGTTTTGTCTCTATCTTCATATTTAACCATGACTTGGTTGTATCCCGAGTATCTATCCAAGAAAGATATCATCTATGACTCATTCACTATCTGTAGAACCTCATGCAATGAGGGGAGAGGGTGATTATCCTTCTTGGAGGCTCTATTCAAATTTTAGAAATCCAAGCAAAGGCAAATTTCACCGCTCTTCTTTCTAAGAGGGACCAAATTGGCAACCCACATAGTGTGCTGGATTGGAAACATTATCTAGGCCAACAATAGTTTTTCCACCTCTTGATGAATCAGAGGCTTGATTAGTGGGCTGACTGGTCATTGCTTTTACCAAAAATGCGTAGCATCGGGTTTCAGGGGGATGGTGTGAGTCATAATGGACGTGTTGTATGTCTTCAAATCCTCATATCCCCATGCAATCACATCTATGAATTCCTGAAGAACCGCAAGAATCTTCTCCTTCTTCTTAGGGGAGTAGGAGGTACCAATGTGTACCATCTTTTCTTCATCAGGCTGGCCGATGTTTACTTTTTAAAAATTTCCTCCCTTAGAGGAGGATGATATCTTTTCCCAGCCCCGGGGGTCCAAGTCAAAGATACGTTCAAGTGCAACCATCCCCTTTAGGATGGTGTTAGTAGGTAGGTCCATGATCCCATCATCTTCATCACCCTACCCAGTATCATCATGGTCTCATTCCTCCACTATCTGGTCCTTAAAGACACCAACATTGGCATGAAGGCCAGGATATGCTGATCGTCCTCAAAAACCTAAAAATGAGTGACATTATCTGGAATGGATGGGGTGGGGATCATCTCAATGGAAAATATCTGGAGCCATGATCTGGCCATGGGCTTAAGTGTGCTATCAGAATCAACGAGGGCATCCGAGACATAATTCTATCACCGGGAAATAAGATCAATGTCGAAGGCATCAAAATCTTCAATAAGGCTCCAAGCCCAATTGTGGTATGTGGCCAGCCTTTTATCATGACATGTGTACTGACTCCAGATTTGTTTGACAATCAACTCTAAATAACTCAGAGCCTGGAGCTTGGTGATTCCTTTTCTTAATGCAAATAGGAGTCCAAGGACCAAAGCCTCATACTCTGTAACATTGTTTGTGTAGTTGAATTGCAGCCTGTAGGATGCGAGGAAGGATTTCCCTTATGGGTTGATTAATTTGACTCTAGCCCCACAGCCCTGTTTGGACCGGGACCCATAAAACTTAAGGGTCCACAAGTCATCGCTTATAGTCTAGAGTTGGGGAGATGGAGCAGCTTTTGGATTATCTTTGGGATACTTGGGAGGAGTTTCCTCCGGCATTGATTGTGTGTGGGTGAGGTTCACTTCTGGAGGGGTTTGGGATTGAGATCTCCAGGGAGATGACACTGAAGAAGTGCTTCCAGTAGGAATACTAGGCTCCGGGGAATCAACTATATGTTCTTTATTTCAAAAGGTGTCAATGTGCTGGGTAGCGATGGAAAGACAAGGCTCACACTCTAGCTTTGAATATTTCTAATAATGTACCCAGCACCAAGTACCAGACAAGAGTGTAGCGGGGGTCACCATGGCACCCTGAGAGTTAACCTCAACCCTCAACTTTTCTTCTAGGTCTTGGGTTTTCTGCAGAACTATGGGATCCTCTCCCGAGGTGAAATCGAATGTTAAGATTTCAAAGGGTTGGTATACCCTGGGGGAAGTCTCAAAGAATAAGACCTCATTAACCCTCCCAACTTTGGTAAGGGCCTATTTTATCTGGGGCTCACTTTCAACCCAAATCTTGTTTGATTTTCCTTCCCAGGGGAGCCATAAGTGGGAGAAGTCGGTCGAAAAGTATCCATTCAATGATTTAGATCAGTTTTGACTTAACAATATCCCGTAAGTTTTTGGGATGTATACTAATTGAATATTGATTATGCTGGCTATTCTGGGGCCCTAGATGAGCTATATCCAGACATTTTTTAGTTCACCCACCATTTTCACAGTGGTTTTATCCAGCTGAATTACTGCGCCATTAGATGGGGTGGGTCAGAATCTGAGCTTCTGGCATATGGATAAGGGCATGATGTTGCCTGAAGCTTTGAAATCTACTAGGCAGTTGTGTATGTTTTTTCCTTGTATGTTCAGGCCTAGTAGGAATGGAGGATCTTTATTATTTTCCCGAAAGATGGCCACATTGGCGTCCTAAAAAGAAACATTCTTGGGTGGGTGGGTGATGGCTTTCAGGTTTTCTAGGAGTTTTAGAAGAGACTTCTTCTACTCAAGACAATTCAGTAAAACCTCCATCAAGGTCATGGAGGTGGTGGTTTGTTCTAATGCCCTTGTGATGTCAAATATTTCTCCCGGAAATTGGTGGCTTCCCTCAGTCGGGTCTTTAGCTTGGTTAGAGCTAGAACCTTTTGGAGGGATAGGTTGATCAATTGTATTGTCCCAGGGAGGAGTGTCCTTGGAGGGTGTTGATGTGTAAATTGGTCCTTTACCAGCCTAGCTCCGAGTGTTGTAAGGAGCCCGTGGGTTGGTGAAGGCATTAGCCTCAAAGGCCAGAATTGATTCATCAAAGAATCCCTACAGTTTAGATTCTTCTTTGTCTTCTCTGGAGGATCCAAAGAAGACGGTCTCATAGGTGAATGCACCGTGAGTTGGCTCTTGTACAGGAGGTTCTGGGGGAATAGGATCATGCGATTGTTGCCTATCTAGCTGGGAAATTATGATGACCTTTTCTAGTATGGCACATTTTACCTTGTTGTGGGAGCCTGTGTCATGCAATCTACACCAATTGGTCATGGGCTGGAAGTGTGTGACTGGAATGAAATGTGATGGTCCAACAGGTATTTTGGTTCAGAGGTGGACCTCTAGTTTTTGTGTTGCTATTCCATTGCTATTGGTTGGGCTGAGGCCCATTATTAAAGTTTCTTCCCCCAATGTTGTTTTGTTGGCCGAAGAAAATATTTCCTCTTTGGGAATTGGAGTTCTGGGGTGCATAAGACCCTACTTTCAATCGACCCATGTCCATAGTCAGGGTGGAAAACATTCGCCAGAGGGACTCAACCTCGGTGGTCAACTGAGTGTTTGTGTCACAATGTGATGGTTGTTGTTGTTGGTTCCCTAGGAAGGCAAAAGTATTTTCCAGAGTCGAGGGTGGAAATCCTCAAGCCACAGATGACTAGAAGAAGAACACTCTAGATGGTTGTGTTTGTGGTTGTTGTGTTTGCTACGACTGGTTCCAAGGGAAAGATTCTAGACTTGGTATTATCTGAGTCTGCGATGGGTATATGTACTGGGGATGCTGGTCAATTGGCGGTGGTGGGGGAGTCATGGAGATTGCGGGGGCACCCACTGCCAGATTGGGGTTATATCCACTGGCGTATGTAGTTTCATCAGGGATAATGTTGAATGGCGTACTCTACCAAATCCCACTCAGGGATTTGTTGAGTCCATGTGATAGTTCTAAGGCTAGGTTGTAAACTTTCACCAAAGTATCCTGATTGCCCGGGGCGGTAGTTCTCCAAAGGAGAGTGGTGACAAAGGGGTCCATTGCATTGAGGTAGGTCTGTATGGTTACTTCCACGGATGGGATGAAAGGACCCATGCACCCCTTCAGGGTGCATTGGAATCGGTGATTGAATGCTATAAGGGGTTCATTTGGTTCCTTTCTAATGGAAATGAACTGGCTATGGGACCAAGCTGGGTCCACGTGCATGTGAAAAGAAGCCAAGAAGGTGTCCTCCATGTTTTTCCAATTGTTGATGGAGTTGGCGGGAAGGTTAAGGTACCAGTTTAGTTCGCCCTGTCCCAGGGACAGGGGAAACATCCGGGTCACAACATCTTTATGTTGGATCTAGTGTTAGTTCAGGGCATCTTTGTATGCCTACAAGTGTTCCTCTGCGGTTCATGAGCCTAGGTGCTCATATCGTGGGCAAATATTTTCTGGGTGCGAGGGTAAATCGTTGGTTGCGCCCGAAAAAGTTCTCATAGGGGACACAATATTTCCAAAATATGCAGCCATTTGGGGAGCTAAATTTTGGGTAGGTTGAACATTGATTCTTGGGATTGTCTGGGAAGCTTGGATATTCTATGGTACACTAGACCCCTAGACAATGGTGGCTGGTGTGATTTTCAGGGTCCGTTTCTTTTGAGCAAGAGGCTCAAGTTTGACAAACCTTCCGGGGTTAGGGGCTGATCTAAGAATTCTTTCAAATTTTGCTGGGGAGAAAGACCCAATCCCACTGAAGGCTTGACTCCTAAAACTATGGCTTGGGGAACCCTCGAGAGGTGTAAAATTAGAATCCTAAGAGGGGGATGAGTTCATGCCCTCCTTCTAGCACCAGTTTCTATTGGCAAGACTCTTGTGACCGGGTCTGCCAACAGAGGTAAGTTGTCACTGGGTGCTGGGGTACCGGCCAACTTCACCTATAAAGGTTGTCCGAGGAAATGAGATTCCCTAGGCCTCCAAGCATGTGAGAGTTGGGTCTCGATAGTACATGGCTCGGTTGGGAGATGTGACTATTTTTCAAGGGGGATAGCTTGTTATATTCAACTCATCAACTCTGGGGATTTAGGTGAGTGGGGTTTTCTCCAAGCATGCTTTCACTTAACAAATAAACTGAAAAATATACTGCAGAGTTAGAAATATTTCATCTACCTATAGTTATACTAAATGTTCAAGACATCAACAATGCTCTAACACACTACACTAAATACCAAAGAAATATATGACCATTAGTTCATATTTTATCAGTAGCAAAGGAAAGGAGGTCGTTAATATAACTTAAGTATTAGAGAAAAGGACATGAAGAACACAAAGCATAAAATACCGTTAACCCAGAAGATAGAATTCCAACAACATCATTGAGAGAACTCTTCCTTCTTCATTAACATTTCTTCCAGCAAGCACTAGTGCGTGGTACAATGGTGGCTCCAGGGGAGAATCTAACTACTCAAAGCTTATGGACTATGGAGCATTGAGCTCTGCAACTAAGAACTGAGAAAATCTAATTGCTATTAACTGTGGACTGCAAAATCATCAATTTCGCCGACCCTTGGAATGAGGTCAGACTTATTATTTATACACATCTTTCAATCTAACCCTAACCCTAACTTATTTTACACTTTACAATAAAATGCATTATCCGGTGGCCGGTACTACCTACACCACTCTATAAAAGACCTAGAGATAGAAAAGGCTTGTCATGTCAGAAGAATAAGACAAGAAAGGTGGAGTGGAAGAATCAGCCTCGAGACGAGAGCCAAGAAGGAGAAAGAAGAAATTTGATCCCCCCGGGGAAAAGGCTACATGTCTTATAAATGGGAAAAGTGGTGCACTATCTCTGATGTGCTAGGTGTATCTCTGAAGCAACACCTTGGGAAGACCATCTATCAGAAACCTCCCGTCCAGCTGACGTGCCTTGATGTAGTTCACCCACCTTCTAAAAACCTTTATTAACTACTACCCACCTTCTAACAACTTTTATTAACTGCCTTGAAAGTGACCGGTCAGTCTTGGGGACTAGGACACGGGTCACTTAAAGAATACAAAAATGTGGGATATGGAACTCAAGGATCCAGGAACTTATGTTCCAAAAGGATAAAGAATACAAAATGTAGCGTCGGGCTTATTATTCCCTAGATCCAAAGAACTTTATTGACTTACATTTTCTCCCAAGCTTCCAACACTTGGCTAATGCTCTCCTCATGTATACTTCGGATGCTACTCCATCTGCTACGGACAGCCTCCATTGCCTCCTCAACCTCTCCGGCCCCATTCCAAAATTCATTCACCATCTTGATGGTGTCATGCAACTGAATCATAGTCTTTGACAACTAGGACAACCTACCTTGATCAAAATCTTTGCCTGACAGATACAGGGATTCCATCCTTTCATCAAACTTACTGAGGACATAGTCCTTCGGGGTACATGTTTCAGTGGTGAAGGGATCAACTTGCAATACTCTGACCACAAATGTTTTGAATAAATCCAAGGAATATTGAGCAGCTATCAATTTCTCTTTTAAGATCTTAACCAGTTCCTTGCAAACCTCAATTTTGAGGGCAAGTCTAGAGCACTAGACCTGGAGGGAATCATACGATTCTTCTCCCAAAATGCCAGATTCTGTGGCAACCTCTTCTCCAATGCTTCAGATCTCCTCCAACCTGGCCTTCCATTTTTCATATTTGTTTAAGTCTAACTCCCATACCTGAGTGGAGCTTCTTGCATGGCTAAGGGTGAGGTCTACCTTGTATAATTCCAGGAGGGATGCCACCAAAAATTCTCTCATTGCCATTATTTGCTCGACTACCCACCCGTCTACTACTTGTGCCTTTTTCTTCATCAGGTGTAGTGAGTCCACATCACCCTGTGCAAGAGGTAATCCAGAAGAAGGGGTCCCAAGGTGGACTTTGGCCAAGGGCCGTATTAGTTCTGTCAGAAGTGCGAGGAGATTAGCATTTGTCTTTCTTTCCTCCTACAGCTTTTGCCCCTGTTTTGCATACCGGGCCTCTATAGCCTTGGTAGCTTCCTTGAGCAAGTCAATTTCTCCTTGCTTGTCCCTTTTCCCCAACTTGACCTTTGTTATACTATAGTCTTCAGGCCTTGTGGCCGCTGCATCTGTATTTGCCGGGGGTGTTGCGATGATCGCAACTGTACTGCCTACTGGATTGGTTCGGAGAGTATGGACTACCCGTGCCCTTTTGGGCTTCTTTGTTTCAGTATTTTTGGCCATCATCTTTGCCAATGACAAAGGAGCACCTGTAGGTGTAAGGAAAATCAGGTGCTGAAACAACTTCCTACACTAATATTTAAAGGAAAGTATTGTGCAAATTCTTTTAAATCCTTACAATTTTAGATTCGTTAACTACTTTAACAATGATATTGCAGCCATATACCATGCATACAGAAAATAGAGAATGACACAATGATTTACCTTGGGGAAAACCTTTCGGTAAAAAACCCCAGCACTCTAAAACCTGCACAATGTATTATCTTCAAAACAACGGTTACAACACACTTGCAATGCGAGTTCTTTCTGGAGACAATCGACACTCAAAGACAAATCCAATAGCACCAGATCATACCAACAAAACACTCCTTTTCTATATTAGTCTGTGACCCTAAAAAATGCTTATATCATGTGCCTTCCTTTTTAGGGCAACTTCCAAAGATAGCCATATTAGGGTTTTACCATTCTCCAAGAAAATAGGAACTCAAACCCCACGATTGTGGAAGAGTGTATAGTACTCAACTTTATCAATTGCCACATGTCATTGCATGTCTTCGCCCATCATTGAATCTTCTAGAAATAGCTCTTACGTGTCATAGGAATCCGTCATAACCATTTTAGCCATGATCTCCCTACACACAATTCAAGATGCTGACACATCAAGTGGAGTGACACATCAACATGCCAACTCGACATGTACACTCACACTTAATTACATTATTTTCAAGAAATACATTTTACAAAACAAATAATAAGAATAGGAATTATCCAAGGTTGAGACACCTTATTCCTGACAGTAGGCTCTGCCAGAGCTTTTATTTTCTTTGTTTCCACCAGCCATTGAGGCAGTTGGGGCGGCCTTGCTGCCAATTCCTGCTCACTGAGATTCACTTCTAAATCTGGTGGTGCATTCCCTGAGTTTATATTTTCTTCTGGCTCCTTTTCCTATTCTTGTTCCTGGTCTAGTTCTAGTTCCTTCCTTTCTTTCTGTTCTTTTTCCATTTCCTATTCTCTAGAACCCTCTATGTTTTTCGCCATGCTGGCATCTTCTGCAAAATTATCTAGGATCTTTTCCCAGGTTTCTATCTCTGTATCTCCAGGGACTTCATCCTCCCTTGTGGTATCAACAGCTTCTTTGTTCTCCTCTTCCAGGACTTCCTGGTCCATCGACTGCTGCTGTTCTTGGGCCCTATTAGCCTCATTTACTTCAACATTTCCCTCCTCCCTTGGAGCATCCTTTAGAGGTGCGTGGGGTCGCTGGCCAAAGTCTTGCAAGGCGACAACTTTTATTACCTCACCAAAAGTGCTCCGGGGCACTTGGTCACCCAAAGTCTCCAAAGGCACCTGGAGTGTGATGGTCAGAGGTATGGGTGTTCCCTAGGGTCTGGGTTCTCCTTCCATCAGGGGCTCATCTATAGGTTTCCTTGGCATATGTATGGTTCTTTGGACCTGTGGTTCTTCGTACCTAGGCTCTAAATTTTCCTCCCAAGCCTCTTTCTTTGATATGTCCTTTTCTATGGGGATTTCTTCTTCTGCAGGGGCCTCCTTTTCTTGAGCCTCAATTTCCTTCACTGCAGTATCAAAACCTTGCTAGATCTCTAGAAGATCATCGGCTAAGAATGAGTCATCAAAATCATCATGCGGCAAAAAGGAATCTAAGATATCCTCAGGTTCAGGAGAATCTAAACTTACATCTATCGGGGGCTTCTCAGGCATACCAAGTGGAAAAATTAGTATGGGGATCGCTGCTATTTTCTTTTTCCTTACGAGAGAAGCCTCAGTGTCCAAAATGTTGGAAGACTCTGCCTTAGAAAAAGTCTATCTACTCATCATATTTTCCAATGAGGGAGGTCCCGTTGGGTGAGCAGAGGTCACTGGGGTGACTGGGAGGCCAATGGCTACCTACATGCTAATTTGTTGGCTAGCCAGCTTTGCTGACTCCATCTGATTACGTAGCTTCACCATTAGAAGTGTGGGGATTTGAGGGGGTTCCTTGGGCATTGGGACTCCCTCCTTTTCCTTTCCTTTGCTTGCAATTTCTTCAGTGGGAATGGTGGACGAAGAAGGTCTGGTGTCGGCTGAAGAAGGGATGGTCTTCTTGACCGTTACTTTCTTGCGGGTGCTTTTGGGGAACACCCAGGAAAAATATTGGTGGCTTGCCTCTATGATGGGGTGGCATACCCCTTCAATTGTCAAATCCTCTGGAGTGGCCCAATCCACTAGAGGGAGGTCCAATTTATCTAGTCCCTGTTCCTTGTATGCCAGATCTTCCAGCGGCCTGCCATCATTGAAAACCTTCGGGAAAGTCCAAAGGTCTAGCACCACCATGAGCCCTTTGCTCATTCTGCTATGCTTCCAGGCCCTAAGATCAAAGTTGTCTTGGCAATCTGCCTAGAAATCTTCAATGTCATCTTCATGTGGGGGGATGCCCTTGGTAGTGCGAAGGCAATTTTTCCATGTGGGTCATAATTTTTCTAGGTGTGGTTGAATTCAACCAGCCCCAACCCTTTTAACTCATTATCTGCCTCTTAGGCTGTGACGAGGCTACATGTATAATCCCTATAAGAAAAGGGGAATGGGACATTAGAGACCTTCTTCACCATGAAGAGGGCGTGTAGATCCATCATCTGCCTGCAGAATTCCAAAAGAATAATCCTATCCCTGCAATACCGGGGAAGGAGGTAGGGCTTTCCATTGAAGCTTGTCACCCTTATGTAAGTATGCTGATTGAATTGAATGAAATACCGACCATAGGATTTGACCAGTGCCATTGAAGCCTATGAGAGGTGGTACCCAAAATCTCGGGTAAGTGTAAGAATGTTATGGTAAATGAAGGCATCATTTATTGGAAAATTTTTTGGAAGCTTAGCTCCCATTGTAACTGGGGATAATGATCCCAAGGTGTAACCTTTCCTAGACCGTTTTCAAGTTCTCCAACTGTTCCAAGGCCCTGAAAAGCTGGCCTTTGCTGTGCTAATGCCCATAGTACATATGAGGTCATATGAAACTATGAATGTTGGGCAACGGTCCGTATCTGAGTATCCACATGATTGGATATGATCACTGCCCAGTTGAAAGACCTGCTATGTGTTGTTATGTAGTATAAGAAATAATACATCCATGCCAAGAATTCTCGGGTGTGGGGCCATCCGAAGATTCTGCACAAAATTATTATACCCACTTGAATGGGCTCCGTGAAATCCCTACGGGGAATTTCTAATTTCATCCTTTTATAGTCTCTCTTTGGAGACTTCAACCAGTGATTATTGAGGTGCTTTCGAGAAATGATTTTGGCCTCACCAAATTCCTTTAATGAGTTTCCCTGGGTGATTACTACAGACCCTTTGAATTGTGGAATTCCCAACCTGGAAGAAAAGGTGGAGCATCTAAGGTGACGATGGTGGTAGGATATTGCAGCAGCCAGGGATGTGGAAGCAACACTAACCGAGTGGCCAGATTCTATAATACTACCAACTGCCTGATAAGTTTTGGGGACTGCACCATGCATGGGAAATTCATAGCCTTAATGATGCTGGAGGCAGCTAAGCAAGTTGATATTTTGTCCCCTTATTCTTTCAACTTGTAAATGGTCTGAATTAGACCTTGTAGTTCAGCCCAACTCTCGGGGTCTGGATCTGTAATTTCTTGAACCTTGGAGTCTATTTTGGACCCCACAATACCTCCCTCTGTCAGATACTTGGAGGTTAATGGCAACTTTGCCAACATTCTTTCCAACTTTGATTTGGTGGCTGCCTGGGTGGAAGTAGTTGGTAATTCTGGGCTATTAGGAGGTGCAAAGTCATTAGACATTATGAATCATCTTATCAACAACTTGCAAGACCAGAATACCGTTAGAACACATAAGGATACGAGAAATTTTGGGATATTTTCTACCAGCCCACACCTATCAAGAAAATGTTAGTGCATATGTCAAAAGTTCTGGAGTATCTAAAAATGAACATAACTTAAACATTCTGGGGTGTGCTGACACGTTGAAAAGGAAGAGAAAAGAAGAAGGCAAGATCCCACTAGGAGTCTAGAGTCTAGACAAACTAGTCATTGCCGAAGTGACTGACAACAAATTATACTTTGGTCAACGTGTGCTAGCGCGTGGGAGAATGGCAGGTGGTGTAAAGATAGTTATGGCATTAATTAGGACAAGTGGGCTGACACGGGGCAAAATTGAATGCCAAGTTGGATGCATTTTAAATTCCATATGTGGGAAATTAATCTCTCCATTAATATGATGAGATAGAGGAGAGAGAAAGCCACCATGGTTTGAGCTAGCGAGGTGCCGAGTTCGAATCATGGCAACCTTGTCTCGTCGAGCTCTATCTCATTGGGATGAAATTTATGACAAAGCACAAAGAACTCACAAACTCTGAGGGATATACATAGCACATATATACAAAATATACATGAAAAGTATAGGAGGGCCGAGGGCTAAAGTGTATATACATAAAATTGTAGAACATATACATCAATATACACTAATATACATTAACAATAGAACACAGAGAAGCTACCCTAAAATGAAGCCAAAAAATGTACAAAATATACAATATCTGCATTATCCTGCACCTACATAGAGGGCAGACAATGCTTTGGCAGAGCCAATGCACCAACGGGTGGCGAACTAGATGAAAGACGCAAAGAAGAAATGGAAACAAAACAAGGCAAAATGAAACAAAAGTAGAAAACAAAGGACAAAACCAGAAGCACTAACCTGGAGTCCAAAGGATGGAAAAGGGGAGAAGCACTAGATCTCTCTGTCCACCTCCAAAATTATGCACAACTACTGAAGATCACTTCATTGTTACTCACTAATTTCAGAGAAGCTCACACTTGATTCGCACTCAAATCGCCTTTGAATCACTCTGAAATCACTTAGGTGTTTTAATCGCGGTAACTGTGAAAATGATAGGTAAATCCTATTTATACCCGAGGTAAAAGAAAGTTACCCTTCCCTCTGCAAACTCCAAAATAGGAAGACCTCCAGACTCTAGGCCCAGGGGTTCCGTGTGACCATACCCTCTTACAAAAAGAAGACGTCATGGTAGGGAATCCCAGAGTCCAGGATCTAGCTTCTGGAAACAAAATGACCAACTCTGGGACCGGGCCTTGGAGACATGAGAAACAAAAACACAAAGCAAAACCAACACCATGGGAAAGAAAACCCGGAGAAGGAAAACAAAGAAACCAAGGCAAAAAGACAAGGCAAGAGCCAAAAGAAAAAAAAGGGGGGACCCTACATTTTGCACACAAAATGTAGGGATGGGGATGTAGGGCATAACAATTCTAAATTTCTGAGCTTTAGTTACACTATCACAATAAAAGTGATTTTCAAGACCTTCTATCCATTCCATGTTTAATTTAGGATGTATTTTGCCACTAAATAGAGGCACACCTTCTAAGGACTTACCACTCATTTCCTTCAATGCTTTCAAGAATGTCTCTTCTTGAAGCATAGGGTCTGGCTCTGGTATCATGTCCTCATTGGCCACTAATTTACCCTTCTCATCAAGTTCTCTCATTAGTTCACTGACTGTTGTAGTTTGAAGCTGCACTTCTTCTAACTTGCATGCCATTTCGGCTAACTGTTCCTTTGGGAGTTTGTTCTCCTCTCTTTGTTCTCTGACATCTCTTTCCAGTTCTACATTGGACACCATGTTAGATGACTTTACAGACTCTTCTAAAAATCACACCCAAACAACACAAGCCCAATTCTCTAACTTTCTCTGATACCAATATGATGTAAAATCCAAGTCTAGTTCTTACCGTAAAGCTACTATCTCATATTGTGGAATCTATTAGGATAGATCCACCCTCCAAGCTAAAAAAAACTCGTTCAACCTGAATAACACAATAAAACACACTATACATGGAATCCATCCCAAAATGATCAAAATGATTCTCCAAATGCTTTCTATATTCACAATCTCTATTCTATTACAAAATACATGTGATTCTGTCTTATGTCTACTCTCTTCTCTCTTACAAAAGCTTTCAAATATATACCTATCTCTCAGAAACATCTTCAAAATGTCTCATGCTCCTTCAACAACTTCAACCACTTTGTACAGATGGCATGGTCAAGCCATAAATGACCCTCCCATCACTGGAATTGGTGTCACTGTCCATCAAAGATAAAAAGGCATGTTGAGTGCCATTGCGGTTGACCCAGCTGGTCACAAATGTCACATCCCACATTTCTTGGGCCGTTAACCAACATAACCAATCAATAGACTGCCATAACCGAGCACCAGTCCCGAGCCTCAAAACAAAATTTGCCTTCGATACCCGAACCCCAGTCAACAAACCCAAAATCTAAGAAACCCCGAACAACATCACCGAGAAACAACCCCAAGCACCAAGTGTAACCTAAGTGATATTACCGAGCAGCATTCCCAAGCATTCTGCACAACATACCTGAGCAAGCTAGTGTAAACCGAGCAAGATTCTCGAGTAGCATTACTGAGCAACAGATTTTCTCGAGCACTAGTATAACTTAGTGCCATTTTATCAATTTTGGTTGTTAGAGCCTTGTTGGATTTCCAGAGGTTTATAAGCTACCTCAACACACAATTAAACTAGGAAACAACTATTTAGAAACTATGGTGTTTGTTCACTGATTGACCTCAATCATTACAAGAATGGTGGAATAAAACACCTTACAAACTGAAAATACTTTCTAACCTAGAAATGTTTCTAAACCTAGGTGCTCCTGCACTAGGACCCTTTAGGACCCCTATTGTGACATAAAAATCTTTAAGAACCCAAGTAGAACCCTTTAAGACACATATGATGACCTATGAACTCTTTAAGAACCCTTAGGATCCTTAAGACCTAATAAGACCACTTACTTGACCTAATACAACTTATTAATACCAATCGGTATATCCAAGGACCCTTTAGGACTATTAGTAGACCCTAGGTCCCTTTAGGACCCCTATTGTTAGATAAAACTCTTTAAGAACCCTTAGGACCCTTAAGACCTAGAATAGGACCACTTAAGACCTAATAGGACCCCTTAAGACCTAATTAGAGTAATAGGACCTATTAATACCCATTAGTACATCCAAGGATTCTTTAGGACAATTAGTACATCCTAGGACCCTTAGTACACCTTAGGACCCTTTAGGACCCCTATTGTGACATAAAAATCTTTAAGAACCCAAGTAGGACCCTTTAAAACACCTAGGATGACCTATTAGAACTCTTTAAGAATCCCTAGGACCCTTAAGACCTAATAAGACCACTTAAGACCTAATAGGACTAATTGTTGGAAAGCTACAATGAAAACAATTGTTGTTTTGTCATTGATGTCAAACCTTAACTAGTGAGATTATTGCTATCTGTTTGAGTACTATATCTATTGATTGATGAAGGAGATTTAACAAGAAGACCAAGTGGAATGGTTGAGTTATGAGAAATCACAAGGGTACTTGATCAATTGGCACATTGGCAAAGTAATGAGTTTATCTTTCAATGACAATTTACTGTGAACAATTTGTGCTGAGCAAAGTCAGTGATGACCGAGCGCCAGTAAATTGCCGAGGAAACTAGTGATGACCGAGTGGAAGAACACAGTGTTGGCCGAGAAATAGTATTTTGGTAATTGTTGAGATTTGAGATCTCTAGCCGACATAATTGATTTTATTGGGACATGTAAAGTTAATTAAGGATAAGCACGATTGATCCACACTATGTAAATGCACGGGTAATCATAATTAATGCATGGATCAAAGATTTAATTAGTGATTTCATTGGAGAAGGAAATTAAATGTAAAGATGGAAAGACCCATTGGATCTAACCTAACATAAGATATACGATCTTGATTAAGCAGCAAAAGATGTACCTGACCTAGATGAAAGAGGTATAAGATAACCTCAGGAGGTTATTCATGATGTATGTAGAATATGCAAGATGATTTCATAGTTAATTGACTGATTGACATGATTTAGTAGAGAAGGCTGAGCAGATAAGTAGAGAGATGCAAGAGTGATTGCTTGACAAATTTCCAGGTATATCTAAAGATTGAAATGATAATGGAGGCCACTTAGTGAATTAACATTAGAGCTGAATTGGATCTGGATTTTCAAAGTAAGTTGTATGTATCATATTACACCTTCTAATTACTTTCTAACCATTGTATTAGTCAAAATTTATTTAACCAGGTTGACCTAACAATCATTGTATAAATCCTTTAGCAAGGTGACATTCAGGTGAATTGTTCTAAGTCCTCTAACAAGTCCACTCCTGACAGGGTGATTAAATCCTTTAACCAGGTCACATTTAGTAGTGTGTTTTGTAACCTTTAACAAGGTTGGCTCCTAACAGAGTTCACTTCTAAAGAGTGAAAAGTTGATAGCATGTTATTGGTGGTTTTTCCCATATTGGGTCTCCACGTTAAAATTCTGGTGTCAACTTGTGTGAATGTTTATGTTGAGTTTTACTGTTAAGTTTCTACATGCTGATTACATCTGAACAGTAAACTGCATATGTATGTTGTTGTTTTATGTTATTGCTGCCGAGAAGATCTGAGTTGTTCAAATTGGTATAAAGTTTTAATGGGCACATCTAGACCCGAGGATAACTGATTCACCCCCCCTCTCAATTATTCTAAGTTCATTCTAAAAATTGGTATTAGAGCTTAGGTCTCTTGAATACAGTTTGAAGGTACTTGGAGCAAAAGATCAAGATGTATAAGAAGGAGGCACTAAAGTTGAACAAAGATAACTTCCTTGCATGACAGAGTTTGATGAAGTTGCATCTAGCTGGTATTGGTGATTCAGCTAAGCACTATATTGAAAATGCTTATGTAGCCCCCACTGCACCTGCCACAGCTGCACAGTTAAGAGAAAAGTAGGAACACAATCAAGCAATGTTGGAGATTGCATCATTGCTAAACTATCACGAGTTTGAAGACATAAAGAATTGCTCAACTTCAAAGCAAATGTGGGATACCCTAGAAACCATCTATGGAGGTGATACAAATGTGCTAAGAGCCAAATCTGAAAGCTTAAGAGGCAAATTTGATGAAATGAAAATGCAAGAGGGAGAAAATATAGTTCAATATTATGGTAGGATAAAGGAAGTCGTAAATTCTATCAGAGGAGATGAGGGAACCATTGATGATAACACCATTATGAGAAAGGTATTGAGGAATCTTCTTCCTATATATGCTATTAGAGTCTCTACAATTCAAGAATTAAGATGTACTCCTAACAATAATTTGACTTTGGAAAGTCTGGTAGGTAGACTTACTGCATTTGAGATGTCAAATTTTGATAACTACACTCCACAAGCTATTGAATCTTCATTCAGACCCCATTTGATCCTTATAAAATCAAAGAAAGGAAAGAAATGTGTGAACAGTGACAGTGACACCATAGATGATGATCTGGAATAACTTGAAGCACTCATGGAAAAAAAGACTATCTAGAGGAAAAGGAAAATTCAAAGGTAAACTTTCTATCATATGTCTTTCATGTAACAAAGTTGGTCATATTGCTGCTAGATGTCCTGATAAGAATGACAAAGATGAAGGAAGGGACAAAAAGTATAAAGATAGAAAGGATAACCGAGACTTCAGAAGGTATAAGGATTACAAAGACAAATGTAAGAAATCTTTTTATATAGATGAAGAAACTTCTAACAATGATTCTAACAATTATGATGAAAATGATATAGAAGTTGTGTATGTTGCATTGAAAGATGATTCTGATGATGATGAGAAAATTGCACTAATTTCTTATGTGAGTAAAGGTGACCATTGTATTATTGACAATGGTTGTTCACATCACATGATTGGTGATAAAGATAAATTTGAGACACTAGATCAGTGTAATGGTGGTTATGTTAAATTTGGTAATGATGCACCATGTCTTGTTAAAGGGAAAGGATCAATTAACTTGAATGACAAGATCAGATGTGACAATGTATATTGGGTTGATGATCTTAAATATAATTTATTGAGTGTTGCATAGTTGAATACTTCCGGTTATAGAGTTGAGTTCCGTCACAGGAAAGCAAATATCTATAATGCCAATGGAGAACTAGTTGGAGGTGGTGAGCAGACTAAAGGTAACTTGTTCTATCTGGATTTAGCTGATGAGACATGCTTGTTTGCACAATATAATGATGTTTGATTATGACATAAAAGGTTGTGTCATGTAAACTTTGATAACTTGGTAAGCATAAGTAAATTGAAAAAGGTTAGAGGGATGCCTAAGTTAAAGAAACCTGAAAATGCAATGTGTAAGCAATGTCAGTTGGGAAAGATGACTAAGTCTAGTTTCAAGAGAAAAAATCATACTTCTGAGGAAATTATGGAATTAGTTCATACTAACCTTTGTGGACCCATTGGTGATAAAATTTATTGTGGAGACAAATATTTTATTCTATTTGTTGATGATTACTCAAGAATGATGACTGTTATGTTTCTTAAAGAAAAATATGATGCATTCTAGTTATTTAAATGGTACTTGGAAAAAGTTGAAAAGGAGACAGGTAAAAGTCTAAAATGTCTAAGATCTGACAGAGGAGGTGAGTTTATTTCTAATGAGTTTAACAGGTTCTGTAATGACTGAGGGATAAAAATATAGACGTCCGCACCTAGGACACCACCATAGAATGGTATTTCTGAGAGAAGAAATAGATCTATCATGGATTGTGCCAGAACACTAATGATGGAGAAAAATTTTGCAGAAAATTTTTGCAGAGAAGCCGTAAGTATAGAAGTCTATACCCTAAATAGGAGTACAAATCAAGAAAGGTACTAATGCTACACCTTATGATCTATGGTATGGATATGCACATAATGTAAAATATTTCAAAGTTTTTGGAAGTAAATGTTTCATACTGAAGGATAAAAAAAATGGGAAACTTGATGCTAAAGGTGAGGAAGACATTTTTCTTGGTTATTTAACGAAGAGTAAGGCATATAAGTGTTTGAATTCTAACACTAACAAAATTGTGGAAAGTGCAAAAGTTAGAATTGATGAGTATGCAGAAAAAAATGAAGATGGAAGCACACAGGAACCTGAGAGTTACAAATCATTTGTCTATATAGATGAGGAAGATTCTAATACATTACCAGAAACTGAGAATGAAGTTTCCGAGCAATAGTTAGCACCTGCCGAGTCACAAAATGAGGTTTTCGAGCAACAAAAGGTAATTGCCAAGCTATTTGATGGAGATGCCGAGTCACAAAATCAACTTGAATTGGACATGAATGATCAACCTGAAGCAGAAAAATAACCTACTCTAGCAAAGTATGTAAGGAGGCACCATAAAACTGATCAAATCATAGGATCAAAGGATTCTATAGTTGTGACAAGAAGTAAGTTGAGAGAAGATACATGCTTATTATGTGATTTTGAGCCTAAAATAGTAAAAGATGCTTTAGACAATGAAGACTGGATACAAGCCATGAATGAAGAAATTGAACAGATTGAGATGAATAAGACTTGGACACTTGTACCTAGGCCGAGTGATAAAAATGTAATTGGTACTAAGTGGGTATTCAGAAATAAGCTGAATGAACATGGGGAGGTAACAATAAACAAAGTTAGACTAGTATGCAAGGGTTATGCACAAGAGGAAGGAATTGATTATGGAGAAACATTCACCCCAGTTGCAAGATTGGAAGGAGTAAGAACCTTACTTGCATATGCAGCCTACAGAGGTTTTAAAGTCTATCAGATGGATGTAAAGTCAACATTTCTAAATGGAATATTAGAAGAAGAAGTATATATTGAACAAGATGATGGATTTGTAGACCCAAGAAAGAGGAATATGGTTTGCAGATTACACAAAGCGCTATATGGATTGAAGCAAGCACCAAGAGCATGGTATGAGAGATTGCACAATTATCTGATGAAGATTGGATTTTCAAGAACCAATGACAACAACAACTTGTATTTGAAAATAGAGCAAAGTAAAGGTACTTTATTGGCTAAATTTTTGTTGATGACATTATCTTTTGTGGATAAGATGTGTTATGCCAAGCATTTGCAAAGGAGATGCAAACTAAATTGAGATGTCTATGTTTGGTGAGATTAATTCTTTTGTTGGCTTACTATATTAGATGAAGAATGGTATCTATATTACTCAATCAAAATATATCAAGGAGATACTAAATTTTTTTGGAATGGAAGATTCAAAACTAGTGAGTACACCCATGGCTAATGGACAGAAGTTGACAAAGAATGATGATACAAAAGTAGTGAATCAAACCCTTTATAGATTAATGATTGAAAAGCTGCAATATGTTGTACATAGTAGACCTAATATTGCATTGGCTATTGGTATTGTTGCAAGATTTTCTGCCAATCCCAAGGAAACTCATATGATGGCAGTAAAAATGATTCTAAGATATTTGAAAGGAACATATGAATATGGTCTATATTACAAAAAGAATGATAAGTTTGAGCTCAGAAGTTTATACTAATTCTGATTGGGCTGGAAATGTGGATGACAGAAAAAGCACCACATGAGGAGAATTTCTTCTTGGAAAAATATTAGTTTCATGGACAAGAAAGAAACATAATTGCACCTCACAATCTATAGCTGAAGCCGAGTATGTAGCAGCAATAGTTAATTTTTCTAATATTGTGTGGTTGAAGATACTACTAAAAGGTATGAAAGAAGATATCATAGAACCAGTTGTCATATATTGTGATAACACAAGTGACATTAATATTTCTAAGAACCCTGTAATGCACTCTAAGACAAAGCACATAGATATCAAGTATCATTACTTGAAGCAGCTAGTTCAAAAGAAAGAAGTGAGACTGGAATATGTGAATACTAAAGAACAGTTAGTAGAAATATTTACAAAGGCACTACCCAAAGATGCTCATGAGTATCTGTGAGGTAAATTAGTGGTGATTCCCCTAACTGAGGGTAATTAGTTCAGAATGATACTGTTCCATCAGATGTTATATTCAGAATATTTGACACATTGATGCACAAGCAATCACACTTTAGGATGCTGCCTAAAGATGTGAAAGATAGACAAAGACAGAAAAGAGGACCAGTCATAAGAAAGATGATAGGAACAACATGATACAAAGTTTAGAATAGAAGAATCTGCATGATGAAGATGTCAACGTCTTTGTCATTGTTGTCAAAGAGGGAGAGATTACAGAAAAGAAGATAAAGAGAGAGAGTTTACTATACTGAGAAAAAAGAGAGATTAATGAAAGATTTAAGTGTGATTACATACACATAGGGAGAAATGTTTTACAAGATGAGAATCAGAATGAAGATAAAGACATTAATACAAATTTGTTCATATCAAGGAACACAAAGAGACTTTTTGGATTGTATGGTAACTATGGTTGAAAATTATTGTTTTATTGTTTAGTGTTGCCATCAATGCCAAAGAGGGAGATTGTTGGAAAGCTACAATGGAAACAATTATTATTTTTTCATTGATGTCAAACCTTAACAGGTGAGACTATTGCTATCTATTTTAGTACTATATCCATTGATTAATGAAGGAGATTTAACAAGAAGACCAAGTGGAATGGTTGAGTTATGAGAAATCACAAGGGTACTTGATCAGTTGGCACATTGGAAAAGTAATGAGTTGTTTATCTTTCAATGACAGTTTACCGTGAATAGTTAGTGCAGGGAAAATTCAGTGATGAATGAGCGCCAGTAAATTGCTGAGGAAACTAGTGACAACCGAGCGAAAGAACACAGTGTTGGCCGAGAAACAGTATTTTGGTAATTATTGAGATTTGAGATCTCTCACTGACATAATTGATTTTATTGGGACATGTAAAGTTAATTAAGGAGAAGAACGATTGATCCACACTATGTAAATGCATGGGTAACCATAATTAATGCATGGATCAAAGATTTAATTAGAGATTGCATTGGAGAAGGAAATTAAATGTAAATATGGAAAGATCCGTTGGATCTGACCTAACATAAGATCTAAAATCTTGATTAAGCGACAAAAGATGTACCTAACCTAGATGAAAGATGTATAAGATAACCTCAGGAGGTTATTCATGATGTATGTAGAGTATGTAAGAGGATTGCATAGTTAATTGAATGATTGACATGATTTAATAGAGAAGGCTAAGAAGAGAAGCAGAGAGCTGCAAGAGTGATTTCTTAACATATTTCCAAGCAGATCTGAAGATTGAAATGAGAATGGAGGCCACTCAGTGAATTAGCATTAGAGCTGAATTGGATCTGGACTTGCAAAGTAAGTTGTATGTATCAGATCACACCTGCTGATTACTTTCTAACCATTGTATCAGTCAAAATTGTTTATCCAGGTTGACCTAATAGTCATTGTATAAATCCTTTAGCAAGGTGACATTCAGGTGAAATGTTCTAAGTCCTTTAACAAGGCCACTCTTGACAGGGTGATTAAATCTTTTAACCAGGTCAGATTTAGCAGCGTGTTTTGTAACCTTTAACAGGGTTGGCTCCTAACAGAGCTCACTTCAGAAGAGTGAAAAGTTGATAGCATGTTATTGGTGGTTTTTCCCATATTGGGTTTCCACGTTAAAATTCTGGTGTCATCTTGTGTGAATGTTTATGTTGAGTTTTACTGTTAAGTTTCTACATGCTGATTACATCTGAACAGTAAAATGCATATGTATGTTGTTATTTTATGTTATTGCTGCTGAGCAGATCTAAGTTATTCAAATTGGTATAAATTTTTAATGGGCACATCTAGACCTGAGGGTAACTGATTCACCCCCCCTCTCAGTTATTCTAAATTCAGTCTAACACTAATATGACCTATTAAGACCAATTAGTACATCCTAGGACCCTTTATGACCCTTAGTACACCCTAGGACCCTTTAGGGCCCCTATTGTGACATAAACATCTTTAAGAACCCAAGTAGAACCCTTTAAGACACCTAGGATGACCTATTGGAACTTTAAGAACCCTTATGACCCTTAAGACCTAATAAGACCACTTACTTGTTCTAATAGGACCTATTAATACCAATTAGTACATCCAAAGACCCTTTAGGACTATTAGTATACCCTAGGTCCCTTTAGGACCCCTATTGTGACATTAAACTCTTTAAGAATCCGTAGGACCCTTGAGACCTAGAATAGGACCACTTAAGACCTAATAGGACCCCTTAAGACCTAATTAGAGTAATAGGACCTATTAATACCAATTAGTACATCCAAGGACCCTTTAGGATAATTAGTACATCCTAGGACCCTTTAGGACCCTTAATACACCTTAAGACCCTTTAGGACCCCTATTGTGACATAAAAATCTTTAAGAACCCAAGTAGAACCCTTTAAGACACCTAGGATGACCTATTGGAACTCTTTAAGAACCCTTAGGACCCTTAAGACCTAGTAAGAGCACTTACTTGACCTAATAGGACCTATTAATACTATTAGTACATCCAAGGACCCTTTAGGACTATTAGTACACCCTAGGTCCCTTTAGGACCCCTATTGTGACATAAAACTCTTTAAGAACCCTAAGGACCCTTAAGACCTAGAATAGGACCACTTAAGACCTAATAAGAACCCTTGAGACCTAATTAGAGTAATAGGACCTATTAATACCAATTAGTACATCCAAGGACCCTTTAGGAAAATTAGTACATCCTAGGACCCTTTAGGACCCTTAGTACACCTTAAGACCCTTTAATACCTCTATTGTGACATAAAAATCTTTAATAACCCAATTAGGACCCTTTAAAACACCTACGATGAGCTATTAGAACTCTTTAAGAATCCCTAGGACCCTTAAGACCTAATAAGACCACTTAAGACCTAATAGGACTAATATGACCTATTAAGACCAATTAGTACATCCTAGGACCCTTTAGGACCCTTAGTACACCCTAGGACCCTTTAGGACCCCTATTGTGACATACAAATCTTTAAGAACCTAAGTAGAACCATTTAAGACACCTGGGATGACCTATTGGAACTCTTTAAGAACCCTTAGGACCCTTAAGACATAATACAACCACTTACTTGACCTAATAGGACCTAAAGGGTTCATGATGATTTATGTGTTGAACAAGTATGTATTGTAAATTTAAGTATAATTTTATATATTAAGATATTTGTTTCCATTTTACACAGAGTTATAACATGTAATAAAGTACTTAATTTTTAATACTTAGCTTTCACATGTTACATCTAGATGACCACTCAAGATGTACCAGCTCAGGATGTACCTTGTACTCCTAATATTTTGACTATTTTCAGGCTGGTCAGGCAGAGACAGATCAACTTAGCGAGTCCATCTGTACATCTGAGCCTGGCATATACAAAGATATTTGTATCACTGTATTGAGGAGTTTGGAGGATATGACTACGAGATTGAGATCTCACTCTTCCTTCACACCACAGGTTATTGATACTATTTTTTGAGATTTGAGAGCCGAGGTTTCAGGTGATGTTTCCTTGGAGATGGTCTAGAGTTGTGTCCCTAAGGAAATCATTAAATGAGAGGTTTTCCCATTTTATGATGGAAAGCCCAAGGTGAGGGTGTATTAGGTTACACGGTGTGATATTTCCTAGATTGTATGCATGATATACCCCCGTTTGTTTGTAATAACTGAGAGGGGGGGGGGGGGGGGGAANGGGGGGGGGGGGGGGGGGGGGGGGGTGAATCAGTGGTCTCAAAATATTCCAATTAATCAACCCAAAAACTTAGTACCACAATATTAAACCTCTAGTTATCCTCATTCCTATAATATGAATGCCTTAAAATATACTTATCAAATTAATAATCTATGTTTACTGAATAGCAGTCTTTCAATTTACCAAAAAATAGTAAATCACTTAGAGTATACCGGTCAATCTAGATTGTTATGTGCAATGAAAAACACTAAAGTAATGACTCATAAACACATTGACACATGGATTTTTAATGTGGAAACCCTATTAAGGGAAAAACCACTTGGGACCGGCAACCCAAAATTTTCACTCTTCTGAAGTGAGCTCGGTGAAGAGCCAACCCTGTTAAAGGTTACAAACACACTGTTAGGTGTGACCTTGTTAGAGGATTTAAAGCATTGGTTTGTCACTTGATATCGGGAATCTCTACGCTACCTTCTATGATCAAACCCTGGTTTGTCAAATGATATCTAGCATCTCATGCTATCTTCATGATAATTTTTTTTGATACTCCTTGGGATGTATCTCAATATAGAAAAGATCTTTAAATCCCGCTCAGTTAAGAGACTTTCTGAATCAATGGTTAAACTGAAATAGTATGACCTGTTCACATGTACAACTTATACTTTCAGATTTTAAGATCTATTCTAAGCTCATTAAATCATTGTGATCAATATATCTTTTCAATACCTTTGCTCCACTTTTGTTTTTGCTCGGTGATGCTATGCTTTGTTTCTCGGTGTCTGCTAAAATCTGTAGCTCTTTCCTTAGCTTGATTGATCAGGACTGTATGAAGTTTTTCTTCATCAGTTTCTCTTCAACATCCTCTTTTTCATTCACTCCCCTTAATTCACAATGAATTAGTTTGTCTCTTTATAGACATGATATCACAATTTTTAGGTTCTTGATTTTCTTGATCTTTCCACGATCCACAATCTTAGCCAATCTTGATTTAAAGAATAACTCCTATTTAATCTTGTAGAAATATTCTTTCCAACTGGAAAAAACAACTTTAAATCCTTTACTTATCTCTAGATTTATCTTGTCGATGAAAATAAGGATAACTACTAGTTAAGTCTATATTTAGCTCTTTGATAGCTTCGGTCAACACTTTAGTTCTCCTCGGGCTTCTTCGTCAGGGTTGTCTATCCTTCAAGCTTCACTACAAAGTTCTACTCATTGGTTAACACTGTAATTCTAGCCATCGGTAATGCTTTTTATTCTGCTCTTCGGTAATGCTCATCAGTGTCTTTTCTCAGGCATCACTGTGACTTAACTTTTGGTGATCTCTGTTCGTCAGGTTCCACTAGCCGTCAGTGTTTGTAGTCACTCAATGAATTATTTTCTTTTGTGCATTACTGAAATCATACTCTTTTTCTCTCTGATTCTCTAAAGTCTTTGACACTTTGATTATAACCGATTAGATCATATCAAGTTGACATCAATGACAATACAATCCATTAACTGATTTAATGTCTTGCATTATCTTTCTACATTTCGGTGATCAACTTAACATCTTTAAACATTCAATCAGTTACAGGTCATCAATCTCTCCCTTTGGCATTGATGGTAACACACTACATTATCACACAATATTATTACTAATACAATATGAAATATAATAGTTTCATCAATCTTTCCTATTGTAACTATTAAAAATGTTTGGTTCTCGGTAAGTTCATATAGCTTAGATTTGTTTCTTGCTGAGTGGTTTCTTTAATCTTCAATCCCTTCACTGTACAGATGTAGCATCTTCTATCTCTATTTTGATATGTGTTCTGCCTTGACTGCTCCTCTTCTTGATAATCTCTTTTTCCTTTGACATCAATCTCTCCCTTTGTATGCACTCTCTCCCTTTGTTACTTATCTCCCTTAGATGGATATTTCATATGTAATCAATCTCTCCCTTATAATAATGAGATAATCTCTCCCTTTGACAACAACACCAAACAATTTTCTTCTATATCACCTTCCATCCATTTATATGATATATTCCTTGAATTTCCCTATCCATCAACAATACAATGTCTCTGGTTTTCAGTGTATATTTTTACCTTGCTGTAAACAGATGTATCTATTGCTGTTCATCTTGATGCTTGCATCAACATGAATGATCTTCTGATTGTGTGTAGGCTGATGCAACCTCCTAGTCATCTTACTGACCGATAGACAAGGGTTTTACCCCTAGTCTCTGTCTCAAGTACTTAAATATATCTTTTGGTAATGGCTTGGTGAATATATCAACTAATTGTTCCTTTGATAGAACATATTCCAGTATCACCTCCTTTTCTTGCACTTGTTCTCTCAAATAGTGATACTTGATAGCAATATGCTTAGTCTTAGCATGCATGACTAGATTCTTAGAAATGTTAATTGCACTGGTATTATCACAATATATAATCACTGGTTCAAGAATCTTCATATTCATACCTTCCAACAATTGTTTGATCCATGCAATATTGGAGTAGTTTGCAGCAGCAGCCACATACTCTTCTTCTGCAGTAGATTGAGAGATGCATCCTTGCTTCTTGATGATCCATGTGATAAGTCTATCACCCATGAAGAATTCTCCTCTAGTTGTGCTCTTTCAGTCATCAATGTTTCCAGCCCAATCAACATTTGTATAGACTTATAGCTCAAATTTTTGTTCTCTTCTTTACCATAAGCCATAGTCCTCGGTGTTCTTCAGTTATCTCAGAATTCTCTTGACAACAGTCATGTGTGATTCTCTGGGATTAGCAGAGAATCTTGAAACTATTCCAACTGCATGTGCTATATATGGTATGGTATAAACAACATACATTAGTTTTCCAATCATTGATCTATACAAGGTCTGATTTACCTTAGTTGATTTGTCTTCTTTGGTTAGTTTACATCCGGTAGCCCTAGGTGTTCCAATTGGTTTTGAATCTTCCATCTTGAATAGCTTTAACACTTCCTTGATGTATTTGGACTAAGTGATATATATGTCTGCATCTTGTTGAATAATCTGTAGACCAAGAAAGAATTTGATCTCCCCAAACATAGACATTTCAAATTCTTTGCTCATTTCATTAGAAAAGGATTTGCATAACATTTCATTTCCTCCAAAAATGATATCATTAAAAAATATTTCAACAATCAAAATATTACCATCGGTATCTTCTTTTAAGTACAGATTGCTATTTTTGCTAGTTCTTACAAATTCAATGCTAGTGAGATAGGAGTGAAGTCTTTTGTACCAGGCTCTAGGTGCTTGTTTCAATCCATAAAAGGATTTATGTAGTCTACATACCATGTTCCTCTTGTCTAGATCAACAAACCCTTCTAGTTGTTTAATGTATACCTCTTCTTCAAGTATTCCATTTAGGAATGCAAATTTGACGTCCATCTGGTATACCTTGAATCCTTTAAAAGCATAACCAAGTAAGATTCTTACTCCTTATAGTCTAGCAATGAGTGCAAAGGTTTCACCATAATCAATACCTTCTTCTTGTGCACACCCCTTGCATACAAATCTTGTTTTATTTCTTGTGACTTCTCCATTCTCATTCTGCTTGTTTCTGAATATCCATTTGGTACCAATGAAATTATTATCATCTAGTCGTGGCACTAGTGTCCATGTACTATTCTTCTCAATCTGTTCTATTTCTTCATTCATAGCACTGACCCATTCTTCATTCTCAAGTGCAGTATTAACATATTTAGTCTCAAAATCACAAAGTAAACATCTAGTGTTTAGTGACTTACTTCTTGTTCTCATTCCAGCCTTCTCGTCTGCTATGATCTAATTTTGTGGATGATGTCTTTTGATATACTTGGAAATTTTTAGTTCATCTCTGCATCCTTCATTCTAATCATCTTCTTGACCTTCATTCTGATCTCCATCACTTGGTACATCATCTTGAGTATTATCTTGATTTTTGGTAATTGCAGCCTGATGCCTGGGTGCAATGTTCTATTTCTTGGGAGTGATACATTGTTACTCAGGTAGAGTGGCAGGTTCTATATAAACAAACCTGTTGTAGTCCTCTGGTTCTATTCTACTTTCCTTATCATTCTTTTCTACAAATTCATCTATCTTTACATTTGCACTTTCAATGATCTTGTTAGATGACTTGTTAAGACATTTATAAGCCTTGCTTTTGGTGGAATACCCTAAAAAGATACCTTCATCACTTTTGGAGTCAAGTTTTCCATTTCTATCATCCTTTAAAATATAACATTAACTACCAAAAATTTTGAAGTAACTTACATTGGGTGTGTAACCATACCAAAGCTCATAGGGTGTCTTCTTTGTGTCCTTCAATTGTATTCTATTTAATGTGTAGATAGTAAACCTGACAACTTCTCTCCAAAAATTTTGAGTGATGCTTTTCTCAATCATTAATGTTCTTGCACAGTCAACAATTGATCTATTTCTTCTCTCAGCAATTCCATTTTTCTATGGTGTCTTTGGTGTAGAGACCTATCTTTTAATTCCATGCTCATTGCAATAGTTAGTGAATTCATTTGAAATAAATTCCCCTCCTCTATCTGAACTTAAGCATTTCAATTTCTTATCACTTGTTTTTCTACCATAGCCTTATACCATTTAAACATCTTGAATGCTTCTGATTTATCTTTTAAGAACATAATTGTCATCAATCTAGAATAATCATCAACAAAGAGAATGAAATATATATCTCGATAGTAACTCTTTGTTCCCATGGGTCCACATAGATTAGTATGGAATAATTCTAGAATTGCATTATATGTATTGGTTTTACTTTTGAAACTAGACTTTGTCATCTCACCTTTTTGAAAGTCCTTGCACATGATATGCTCGGGCTTTGTCATGCTCGGTAAGCCTCTGACATTCCTTTTATTTCTTATCTTTATCATGTTGTCAAAATTCACATGACACAATCTTTTGTGCCACAACCATATGTCTTAATTTCTATCCATTAAACAAGTGGTGTTATTTTTATCAAGATAGAAAAGGTTACCTTTTGTCTGCTCACCAGTTTTGATCAACCTTCCTGATTCATTGAATATCTTTGCCTTCTTATTCTCAAATACTACTCGGTGACCTGTATTGTTTAGCTATGAAACACTTAACAGATTATAATTCAGTCCTTTTACCTAGTAAGCATTTTCACATTTGATCAAGTTATTCAACATTATGGTTCCTTTACCTTCAACTAGACAAGGTGTGTCATTACCCATTCTTATTGAACCACCATTATAGTATTCAAATGTTTCAAAATTTTGCTTATCACCGGTCATGTGGTGAGTGCAACCAATATCTATGATCCAAACATCATTCTTACTAATCTTAGATATGAGTGCATTTTCTACATACCTTTCTTCTTCTTCGCTTGAGTCATCCTTCATGGCTACAAATACCATCTCAATGTCTTATTCAGATTCAATGTTAGTATCATCAGTTCTGTTCTCAACTAGGTAACAAGCCTTCTTTCCTTTGTCCTTGTAGTCTTAGGTATCTCTTCTTTCAGACTGTCAGTTTCTTTGGTAATCTCTGTTATCACCTCTATCAAAATTCTTCTCATATGTTCTATCATTACTTCTATCATCTTTTCTTCTGTTTGGACATCTTGAAGCAAAGTGTCCAACCTCTTTACAATTAAAACATACAAGTGGTAATTTACCTTTGCATTTACCTTTGCCTCTCTACAATTTTCTTTCCATTAGTTCTTGAATCTTGTCAAGTCCTTGATCCTCATTATCACTGTCACTATCATTCATAATAGTGCGTCTATGACTTGAATTACACTATTATCAAAGTTATTTATCTCAAATGAAATCAGTCTACCAATCAAACTATCTAGAGTAACTATATTGTTTGCAACCACTCTCATTTCTTGAATAGCAGAAACTCTAATAGCATATATAGGTAGTAAAGTTCTTAAGATTTTACTTACCACTGTCTCCTCTTCAAGTACACCTCTAACTCCTTGGATAGCATTGACTACCTCTTTGAATCTATAGCTATACTGAGTGATATTTTTTCCTTCTTTCATCCTTAGGTCATCAAACCTCCCTCTTAGGCATTGTTCCTTGGCTCTTAGTACATTAGCATCTCCTCCATGTACCAGCTTCAACTTATCCCACAATTTCTTTATAGAGGTGCAGGTTTTGACATCTTCAAACTCAACATCAGAGAGTGATGAGGCAAGTTCTATCATCATGCATTTATGCTCATACTTTTCTCTTAATTCCTTAAGAGTATGAGGTTCTGTAGGAAACACATATTCATTATCAAGGTGTTGAGTAACATCATTACCAATACCTGATAGGTGGAGTCTTATTATACTTTTCCATGATGCAAAGTTGTCTTTATTCAACTTGGGCACATCTTGTTTGTTCATCTTGTGATCTTTTTCTTGAGTTGTTAATCTCCCTTTCTAAGAATACAAGCTCTGATACCAATTGTTTGTAATAACTGAGAGGGGGGGGGGGGGGGAATCAGNCTGAGAGGGGGGGGGGGGGTGAATCAGTGGCCTTTAAATATTCCAATTAATCAACCCAAAAACTTAGTACCACAATATTAAACATCTAGTTATCTTCAGTACTATAATATGAAAGCATTAAAATATACTTATCAAATAACTATTGCTCGGAGAGCTTTGTTAAACCTTATTCTCTATGTTTAACGAATAATAGTCTTTCAATTTACCAAAAAATAGTAAATTACTTAGAGTATACTGATCAATCCAGATTAGTTATGTGCAATGCAAAACACTAAAGTAATGACTCAAACACATTGACACATTGATTTTTAACGTGGAAACCTTGTTAAGGGAAAAACCACTTGGGACTGCTAACCCAAAATTTTCACTCTTCTAAAGTGAGCTCGGTGAAGAGCCAACCTTGTTAAAGGTTACAAACACACTATTAGGTGTGACCTTGTTAGAGGATTTAAAAGATTAGTTTTTCACTTGATATCAGGCATCTTTATGCTAGCTTCTATGACCAAACCCTATTTTTTCAAATCGTATCTGGCATCTCATGCTATCTTCATGATCAAAATTTTGGATACTCCTTGGGATGTATCTCAATATAGCAAGGATCTTTAAATCCCACTCGATTAAGAGTCTTTCTAAATCAATGGTTAAACTGAAACAGTATGATCTGTTCACATGTAGAACTTATACTTGCATATTTTAAGATCTATTGTAAGCTCATTAAATCATTGTGATCAATATATCTTTTCAATACTTCTTCTCCACTTTTGTTTCTTCTTGGTGATGCTATTCTCTATTGCTTGGTGTCCGCATAAATATTTAGCTCTTTCCTTAGCTTGATTGATTAGGACTGTATGAAGTTGTTCTTCATTAGTTTCTCTTTAGCATCCTCTTTTTCATTCAATCCCCTTAATTCGTAATGAATTAAGTTGTCTCTTTATAGACATGATATCACCATTTTTCTTGCAGCACATGGTTGCTATCCTAATAACGACCATATCCCATTATATTTTTCCCAACAGTTGTATAGTGAGTTCCGTTTGGGACTCAGGGTCAACTATTTAGATCTTCCTAGATATTATGGTCAGGGGCACGATAGAGTTTCAAACCCTGATCATTATTGTAGGGCTGATCGAGTCATACGTTCTCATAGAAATTTGGTTGGGGAGAGGATTCCAATAGTCACACCAACAATGGATGCTACTGTAGATAGAGTGGTCATTGCTTCCCAGAGGGGATTAGTCGACATGATATGGGAGATTGCTTCTGCAGCCACCTCCATCACTTCTAACACAATGGGAAGATACATTTTGACTAGACTGAGTCAAGCCAAATTGTCTTCTAAGGCTTCATTTCGTACTGCTGCAAGGGTCAGTGATGACACATATAGAGCTAAAAGTATTCCTCCACTAGGAGAGATACAAACACTTTCTAGATATCATAGTCATTTGGATGTGGCACTTTAATTTTTTGAGGATATCCTAAAATTATATTCTTATATTGCAGACATCCAGAGGATACTAATACAATCATTCAGAGATGTCATCAGACTTACATGAGGTCCTATAGTTCACAACACTTTGTAGAGCGCTCTACACCTACAGACCAGTCTGCAGATGTTGGAGATGTACACATCATAGCTGAGGGCCTAGACACATTTGATGAGCAGTTGCGTGGGTTGAGTCAGGTGGATACTGGCACTGATGTTGGATCATTTATAGATTTGTTATTGCATCCCGGTGGTTCACACTCTATAACACTTCCCTCCCATCTACACACACCCCTACATTCTTCATTACTAGAGAGGTTCAAGACTGGAGGTGGTGTGGGTGATGCAGTTTCTGTTGATGATATGATGGTGCAGTGCGTTGATGATCCTCCTTCTCCCAAGACCTAGGTATATAAAGTTTTATTTTCTCTTTTACAGGAGTTTTAGTGAAAAATTAATTATAGATGTATGTATTGATGTTTGTTTTATTTATAATATTTTGCAGGCACAGTTAGCAAAGCACATTACCTCTAGTGTGGGCTCGGAGCATCTTCATATGAGAGATTCAGTATATGTGACACTTACTAGTGGTCAGGTAAGTTTTAAATATATGTAAGTTTAAGCATGCATGTGTACACTTGTAACATGTATTTATATATTTCAAGTACTTTACATAATATATACTATGCATGTATATAACCAACCGTTGCACTAAATTTGCAGGGGTCAATTGCTGCTTCATAGCCAGACGATGCTCATGACACTCGGGCATAGCACATTACCTCTAGTGTGGGCTTAGAGCATCTTCGTAGGAGAGATTTAGCAGATGTGACACCTACTAGTGGCCAGGTAATTTTTAAATATATGTAAGTTTAAACACACATTTATATATTTCAAGTATTTTACATTATATATATATATGAATGTATATAACTACCAGTTGTACTAAATTTGTAGGGGTTAGTTTCTGCTTCACAAGCAGAGGATGCTCATGATAGTCAGTCAGAGGGTCAGTTTGTTTTCATGCACCTAGATAAATCCCTACTTTAGGACATGTTGCACAGATCTTTGATTTGAGACTCATTATACATGTTATTATTATATGTTTGATATTTCTAGTTTATGATTCGAGACATATTTTTTTTTATATTATGCTATTGACAAATCTGTAGATGATTTATGATTTGACATTATATAGATTTATGATGGGTTTCATGATGAT
Source organism: Thuja plicata (assembly GCA_018584345.1). Lineage (NCBI taxonomy): Eukaryota > Viridiplantae > Streptophyta > Pinopsida > Cupressales > Cupressaceae > Thuja > Thuja plicata. Next base: position 5,287,162 of record MU225099.1, on the reverse strand, counting down.
TTATATATGTGTGTTTATGTTTATGTGTTTAAGATTTGATTTGATTATATGAGAATACACATAAATGGTTTCATTTGATTAGATGATTTGATTTGATTAGATGGTTTCATTTGATTAGATGATTTAGTTTGATTAGATGATTTTATTATATGGTTTCATTTGATTTGATTAGATGATGTTATTAGATGGTTTCATTTGATTAGATGATTTGATTTGATTAGATGATTTCATTTGATTTGATTAGATGGTTTTATTTGATTAGATGATTTGATTTGATTAGATGGTTTCATTTTATTAGATGATTTTATTTGATAATGTGGTCTTAAGGGGATGGCTATACATATATGATTTCATTCTAGTTAAATTAATCAAGTAATATATTTCAAGTACATAAAAGCATACATAAGTAATTTAACTAATGCCATTAGTAATCTAACAAATGTCTTAAGGGGAGGTCTTAAGGGGATGTATTAAAGGGATCACGTATACATGTACATCAAGTAACACATTATTAAACAAGTACATACAAACATACATATAAATATATTAAAATCATTGACAATAAGTACATTATAACTAATTCTAGAACTAACACATGTCATAAGTAATCTAACTAATTTCATCATGTTTTAGTGTTCAAACTAATGTCTTAAGGGGATCTTTTTAACTAATAAGCAATCTATAGAAATCATTGAACCATCAAAGCACACATATAAAACCATATGTATACAAGCATATATATAAAATCATACATAAAATTCTATATATTAAAACCATTGAACCATCAAATAGGTCCATCATATATCAACAAATTATAGTCCATCATATGTTTAAATATATCAACAAAGTATAGTCCATTTAATCCAGAGATATCAAGTAGGTCCTAAAACATGAAATAGGTATGTATTATACTTTTTAGACCAACTCAAATGGTTCAGACCTTTCATGGAGAACATGTAATATTATATCATGATCCTCACTATTTAGTCTCCACTTACGACGTCCATGTTGAGATTTAACTGTATGGAGACAAAGGGAGGTGGAAAATACTAGGTGGCTATATTGAAACACCTTATTGTCTGGTTGGTAATAAAAAAAGTGAATACCATGTTGAATTACTTTTATTTTCTTGAAATATGTTCCCTCTAAAACAACTGAACCTGTAGGTCACAAATTTTAACAATATAAATTTTAGCAAAATAAATTTGAAATTTGTTAAAAGTTTGAAATTTTAAATTTACAAAATGAGTTAAATATATTGTAAAGCATAAAAACCTATGGGGAACAACATTCCATCACTTTCTTCAGGTTCAAGTAACTTCATCCTCTTTGTAGTACAACACAATAAATAATAACTAACTCCTACATTTTCATGCTCAACAATCACTGCAAAGACATCTCCTACACAATAAATGTATATACATGTCAGATCTTAAAATTTACTTAGTTCAATCTATAGATATATCTATCTATATATACATGCAGCTCAATGGACCATATAATGTGAAATATATACTTACCAATTTTGACCAATCCCGAGATATGATCCTAATCAGTAGAAATCAAAGGAACATCATCGAAGTTTTCATCTTCATCTCTATCAAATGTATCAGTAACAACTAGTGGCACTAGATTCCATGAACCTACATATCCACGTTCCTAATTGATGCATTCCTCATAATTTTCAGCAATGCAGTGACTAAAAAAGCATGAGTAGTCCCTAGTGTTCAATGTCTAATTGCGACAATTCATACTCATAACTGAATGTAAACATCACATCTTTTCTATCCTCTTGCAGACATGCATAATTTTTTTATCCACACCTGAACACATGCATACATATATATAATCTTATATAAATATAATTTGAATAAAGAATGTAAAATTTAAACACTAGAATAAATATATATATCGTGCACACATAAATAATTTAAAAATGTGTGCATACCTTTTATCTCCCAAAATTTTCTATGTGGTACCACTTGAGTCATTCCTGATGATGTGTCATTCTCAATTGGTGTGAAATGTGTCCTGCACCATTCAACGACATCATGTGCATTTTTTATACAAACTCCCTTATAATTCATTTGATACTTTCATAGAGCACGTTTGATGCAAGCTCCAACACCATCATGTTCACCTTTTCCATGTCCACTCTAAAAAAAAATCCAAACATGTGGTATGTTTTCATTATGATGATATCTACATAGTGCATAAAATGGTCTAGATGATTTGAATTGTGTAAAACATCCATCTAACCAAACATAATGTTTATACATTTTTAGGCCTCTTTCTTTCAAATTTGCCAAAACATCTTGAAGCAGTGTTCTACATAATTAATGTCATGCTCTTTATCATCACTTATATAAAAATGATATTCCTTCTTGATGACCCATGCTTCAAATGTGCTCTGAATACCATCCAAATCTGATTGTACGTGTCGATAACACACATGTACCATAATAGTAATTTTATCTGAAAAATAGTATTCCGATTGAATTGCCTTTTGATGAACAAAGGAATAGTTTTCTGTGAAATCAACAACTGATACAATAGTTCCAAGTGGGAAACTGTCTCTCAATGTTTGGAATTGTTGTTCTTGCCACTTTGCAAAAAAAACATGATGAATGTAGGGTTGAATCAATTTTTTTAAATTTGTCCATAAATACTCCAACATTTATCTCCTCTTCAACATATTCAAACTTTTGGATTCTTTCCCAAATTTTGTTTCATTCTTTACATATTTGTAACTCTTGTAATTTACCATCTTTGTTACATCAATGTTTTTATTTTTCAAAGGAAAAAGAGTCAAATAAGCACACGTTTCACATATTCCTTTTATGCAATTTATTTGACCAACTACATCATCTCTTTTGTCATATGAAATGGATGATATGAACTCACTTCATCTAGTAGGAGGAACATTTTCAAAACCATAAGTGTATTCTACAAACTTTCAAAAAAACTGATAGTGGAGATCAAATTCAATATGATAACGACAACAACAAGTTTCAAACACTTTGTTTATCCTAACATAATATAGCTTCAATCTTTCAAACAATATTTTCCCAATCTTTATATTAGGATTTGAACTACAAAATGACACATACATTTCATGTTGTGTTGTGTCCAACCAATGTTTTGTATGATGTTCATATTGATTAGTTACAATTCTATGTCTGATAACATCTCTTTTATTTGATGAAGGACGAGTATTATCATTCCAAAATAATGCGACCAAATTCTTGATTCCTCCATCAATCCTATCAAAATGAGGAGCTCTACACATGATTTCCCAGTTGCCTTCCAAGGTGCTATCATCAAAAAACATTCTCCCATTAACATATCGTGATATTGTTTTCCTACTAAAACCAATCTAAGATGAAACTAAAGATATTTGTCTTTTTCAGAGTATAGTGTTACCTACAATGGATGTGAACATAACTTTTCTTGTAATGGTCTTATCTTTAGTTAGAGATTACTTCCCTACCAAGTTCAAACCTTTCCTACGATTTACAATCATATCAGTTTGCATGTCAACAATGTTTCTCTTCTTTGATGTTATGTCTATACCCAATAATTTTAATGCCCCTTCCAGCTTTTTGTTTATAAGTACAACTGAAAGCAATTGAGCTTGTTCAAGTGTTTCAAAATTATCAAATTTAGCCATTATTTATCTTGTTATCATATTAATTGACCTCTTCTTAGCAAGCCTTAAGGGTTGAACATTAGAAAGTGATCTCAAATTCTCCACAACCATCGTAAGTAAATGATCTAAGTTTCTATAATTAATATTTCTCTTTACAGTTTGAGCTAGATTTATAATTTCATCCATACTAGTAGGATCACGTGATCCCAACCCTTCTCCAACATAAATTGCTTGAGCTTCCATAGGGAGTTATCTTGACCCTTCTGATGAAATTAATTTTTCCATTAGTACACTTAGTGAAAAACATTGACAGAGATCATCGGTACAAGCATAACTAGCAGACTACAAGCATAACCGACAGACAATGAGCATACCCAACAGAAAAAAAGTCATGAGAATTGACCGACGAACACTGACAAGTGTTAACACTGATGAAGTAAACATGATATCACTGACGGGTCAATAACATAACACAAAGATCATCACCGACGACACAGTTTTGAGAACAAAAATGACGGAGAAGAAAAAGGCATACCTGATGAACAGTTCAAGAAAGGAACACCAATGGAAAAGAAAAATGATAGACTGACAAAGAAGCCCGACCATCAGAACCGACAGTCAGTTAGAGAACCCGCAAATAGTGGATCTGAGTTTTACACGTCAGATAAAGCATTGTAATTCTATTTTTAGAGTTTTAATTTGTTTTAAATCATTACTTGAGGGTCAAGCAAGCATAATGTAAATGTTTTAAAGCATCCTATTGGATCTAAAACATATCTAACTAAAGATTAAGGTAAAGTTGTAAACCTTGGATCTAGAGTTAACTTGCAAAGCGTGAATCAAGAATAGAGATAAAATCTAGTATAAATAGATGTTCAATCAATTGTGAATTATGAATTCATTATTGTTGATAGCCAAGAAGAGCATCTAAGGAGAAGAAGGTAGAATTCATGCAAAGTTCAAAAACATATCACACCAGTTATCAAGAACACACAGAGGCTATCGATGAGCAGACAAAGGTATTATTCAATCATGAGAAGATGATTACTCATACATAGAAAGCTTTATTGGATCTATTATCAAAAATTAGAGATTGCATACATCATCAGATCAAATAATTATATAGTTTCATTCTAAAAAGTGCATCATATCTAAAATCCTTTTGTAGAAGGTGGACTTGACCATTCTTTACAAATCTCTTAACAGAGTGCACACTTAACAGTGTTGCTAAAGCTTCAAATGAAGTAGATCTTAACAGGTCTCCACTGTAATACTCCTAATAGGGTAGGTCATCAGAAGTGACCAATTGTAAGCCTTAACCGACCCCTTCTTATCTGCAGATAGTGAAGTCTTGTGGGTAACAATCCCCACCGTAATTTTTACTTCCTAATAGGATTTTTCTGTGATATCATATCTTGTGTCTTGTGTTATCTATTTTCATGAATGTTTCTAGTATGGTTTCATATTAAAGAAATTATGTTATGATTGCATATACATAAAGAAAGATGAATAGTTAGATAAGATAATTTACAAACTAATGACTAAGTGTTAATGGGCTAACCAAAGAAAAGTTTTAGAGGTACTGATTCACCCCTCCCCTCTCAGTACATCATTCCAATATAATTCCAACACCTTCTTCAATGTGAAATTCTTCAACTTGACTTGACCCTCCTACTTGAGCTTGTCCTTCACCTTGATCATGTTGATTGGGAGCTACATGCAGAAAAATCAATCAAATTAGAGAAAAATAAAGCATATAGGTCCATAAAATTTAGGTACAAAAAATTAGAGGTCTAGGTCCATACCTTCTTTAGTTTTATGATAATATGCCAATGTTGCTTCATGATTTCTTTGTTTGGTACTAGGTGACCATTTTATAGCATATTTACTTTGTATTCCCTTCTTGTTCCCCATTTCTTCTCTTGAAAAAATATCTTCCAAAAGATCGACAATAAAAAATTCTCCTCTTCAAAAAAATATCTTAGAAAAATTACCTTGATAGTATTTCTTTTCAAAATTATGCCTTTGAAAAAAATACAAATAGCAATTCTCCCCCAAAAATGCTTTTTTAAAAATTGGTCAATAATAGAAAATGCAAATTAACTTATTGCAATTTGGTGAAAAATAAAAACAAAAAGCTTTACTTTTATACCATTCTATTTTTTTTTAAATTCTTAATTAGCCGACCTAGTTTGGGTGAACTAGGTTGGGTAAAATTCTGGTAGGGAGTTTCCCGCCAGACTTTTACCATGGGGGTCTTCAAGTGAAGACCCCAAAATTGAAATTTTGCCCCGAGAAAAAAGAAAACTCCAAAAAATGATCTTTCAAGGCTTGGAACAAGGACCAAACAAGATGCTTTTCTAAAACACATGATTTCAGATGATGCAATTCGGAGCAAGATTTCTCATGAATATAATTTTAATACATATTGAGTTCATTGTCACTTTCAAATATTACTTTCACTAAACATAGGTTGTTTGGTCATTCAACAACCTGCCTCTTCAAGGCTTTGGGAAAAATAGTAAATTACAAATTTTTTTTATGAAAAATATGTAGGAAAAGAGTATTTATGTTACCTTTCTATATAAAAAAGAAAAAATGAATTTTGATATATACAGATAAAGTTGGAGCGATCCAAGTGACCTTGTGTCTAAATTACAATTATTGTCACTTTAGAAGTTAATAAACTATGAAATATTGAACCAAAATTAATGAAACCAATTGCATCCTTTAGATATTGAAGTCACAAATATAACCTCAAAAGAATTACATCGTTATCATATTTAAAAAAAAAGTTATGTTAATGCAAGTGACAGTCACTCCTTAAAACCACTATTTTTTCACACAAACCGCTTTTCGAAGGAGAAGGAAAAATGAATTTAAAAATAAAATAAAATATAGAAACTAGAAAGAAAATTCTAAAAGACTCTAGTTTACATCATCTTCAAATTCCTAATAGTTTTGCGGCAACAGGTGTTCGAAAGTGAAGTTTTTTCTCAGAATGTTGATCTCAGAGTCAAAGCTGGCCATAAAATGGGACACACTATTATGGGACCACCCACTACATTATAAAGTTCCATGGGGGGGTTTGATCTACCTTTATCAAGTGAGTGTTCCTTCCATGACATTAGCCTCATTATATGTGTCAAGAGATTGATCATCCACGCCACCATCCTTTATATGTGTTTGTACTTTCTTCGACATGCAGTTGTTATTGGCATTTTGGTTCAGTGTACCTATCATGCCTCTCCCTGCTCAACTTTATGGGGGGGGGAGGGTATCTCCTGTTGGTTCTAATTATTCCTTAGTTTGATGGAGTGAGCTCTATATTCAGTATTTGTTCCTATGTACTAGGCGGATGTAGTAGCTGGGTACCTATGCATTTCGGTGAGATGGATCATTTACCATATGTACACTCTTTATTTCCTATTTTGGAGGCATCCTTCCATCTTTTGATCATCTCTTCAAAATTTCATGTTTTTTTCCATCTGTATCTTTGAGTTATGATGTTTTCCTTTGTTTTCCATCCTAATTTGAGTAGTGTCATTTGAGGGCACTCATACAGATTATAGTCTTCTCTACCTGATCAGATTCTATTTTAGTGGAGGTTCCAATAGTTATTCTTTGATAGTGTTTGCAGCTTCATGCTTTGGTGGTGTTCTTCATGTTCTTCTTTTGATCAACTCTTCATACTTTGGTGTTTTTTCCATCTATATCTTTGAGTTCTGATGTTTTCCTTTGTTTTCAATCCTGATTCGAGTAGTGTCATTTGAGGGAGCTCATACAGATTATAGTCTTCTCTACCTGATATTTGTTCCTATTTTGTGGGACATTCTCTAGTTTGGAGGCTTCTTCAGTCCTTCACTAGGCTTCATCTCTTTTTGGAGATGGATTTTTCTCACTGGGTTTTTTTCCTTTCTTCTCTTTACAGAGATTTTTGGTACTTGGGTACCTGATTAGACCTTGTTGCCAGGACCCATTTCTTACTTTCAATAGTTGTTTATAGGTTTTTAGCTTCTCCCTAAGTTTATCTTAAGGTGGGGTTTTAGAGTAATAAGTTAATTCACTTATTAATTAAATCATTTTGATTTAATTATTAAGTCACTTATTATCTCCAGTTTACTTAAGCTAAACTTTAGGTAAGTAATAATTAATTATTTATTAATTATTATCATACAACCTAGGTTTCTCCCCTTTTCAAGGTTTTGATCACCTTTATAAGGTTTGATGTCATTGTATATGATTATTCCCTCTCTGAATGGATATTTCATCTTTCAGAACATTTTGTGTTATGTCTCCATTCTTTTCTTTTGCAACAGGTTTTTGCTGTAGTGGATCTTGGTGATAGAATTCTTTGAATTCTAACAATTTCCTCCAAGGTTAATAAGGTGCAACACTTGCATCACCTCTTTGAGAATCACCTATATGCAATGAGTGCTAAGTGTTCAATTCATTCTCATGAGATATGGGTTCTTGTGATTGACTTCTCATGAAACACAGGTCTATGAGTTTGACTAAAAAAACTACACAGTTAAACCCTGATAGCAATATCACAATTTGACTTGCTGTGGAAAATATATCCTACTTATCAATTAATGAGCTTAAGGGATTTTCTAATTAATGGTTCATAAGGCAAAACACTTGTTGAAGGTTTTACAAATGGGGTTGCAAGAAAAGTGGGTTTAACCTTAGAGTAAATTCCGTGGTTAAGCACACTTGAGCTTGAGTAGTATTGGGATGGGTGACCTCCCTGGAAGTCTCGGTGCTTCACTTGTATGAGCATCACCTAGATGAAATGAGTGCTAAGTGTTCCATTCATTCTCATGAGACATGGGTTCTTGTGAACCACTATTCATGAAACATGGGTCAATGTGTTTGACTCAAAAACTAAACAGTTGAATCCTGATAGCAATATCATAATATAAAAATTATTTAATAATATTATATATAATAATATATTAATACATATTAATCTATATTAATATACATATTAATGTCAATATATATTAATCTATTTTAATATATATATTATAAATATTATATATTATATTAAATTCATATTTATGCATTAGGATCAGATATTTGATCTCGATTGGATATTCGATCCCTATGGGTATTTTAATACCCAATAGAATGGTTATGGGTTTCATTTTAACGCATGGCTTTTGTTTTTTTGCATCTAATATCTGAAGAAGATCTGATATCCGATCCATGAAAGTGAATTTTTTCCCTAATCGACTAAAAGGTATGGATTTTATTGCATATTTCTTTATATTTTTTTTTCATTTGTTTTTTTTAAATTAGGTTTTTTATTTCTTTCAAATTGTTTGTAATTATTTAAATTGTGTCTTAGTTATATAAATTTTCAACTTAATCAGGTATGGCTGACAACACTGATAAACCACAACCGTCAAACCCATACCCATCAAATTCACAGTCTCCAAACCCTCCGCCACCAAACCCTCGACCTATACAAGAGACAATTTTTTAAAATTAGAATCAATTGAGGGGCATTACAAATGTTTATTAAATAATCACTCGATTAGCCTCAATGTTTGGCACACTAAAATCAATAATATTGAATGTAGAAACCCTCACTAATTAGCACAATTCTGTACTCATTGTCAAGAAGCCATGAGGTCTCACTATGAACATGGATTATCTTATGATGAGGTCAAGGAACTCAGAATAAAAAAATCTGACATAGCTTCCTTATTTGTCAATCCCCACACTAGAAACAATCCTAAAAAACCAAATTTGTCCATGAAATGGTGTACACGCACTGAGATGCAAGATAAATTTTGGGATTGTTGGTGGATGGTTTTCGATAGATCACCCAACAAAATATGGATGTTCCATTTTGTTTCATCAAATAATTATATGCCGAGTTTTTTTTGCATAAGCATGTGGACTATTGGACTATGATACCATTCATGGGCGTAGGTGGAGGTATGCCCTAGGATAGACTTTGGGAAAATTTGAGTAGTATAGGGCCCATTTTTCCCCCTCATCCCATCACTCTCCCACCTCCCATATAGCCTCTAGATGTTATCCCAAAGGTTTCCCCGTAGACTATTATGACTAATTATGCTTTGAGATAGCTTTTGGTTATGTATACTATAATACTTGTACAACCACATGTTGATGATGCTGGTGATGGATTTGATAGCACTAGCACATCCTCTTCATGTGCACATATTTGTGTGCCCCATACTTGCACTAAATGCAAGCAGATTTGCTTGTGTCACCTCAGAGAGAATGTCAAGCCTCCTATGAACACACTTGATTAAGAAGTGCATAATATGGGTGGTGCAATAGATGTGATGATAGGGATTGGAGTGCACCCTGGAGAGTCCTTTCATGTGAGAGATGAGGAGGTGCATCCATCATTTATTGAGAATATAGTGGTAAGACTTAATTTGTAATTTCATAGTGCATTTAATTTTAAATGAATATTTATATTAGATAACTTATTAACATTGCAGACTAATGTTTATTTACATGGTCTATTTATGTTTAGTCGGCATCAGAGGAGGAGATGACACAAGTCCATAATGGCATGCTCTCATCCATTTAATTTGGCCTTAATAGCTTCATGGTATATATTTGTGCACTTAGTTGTTTACATTTTTTATCGTATACATATTTATCATTTAAATTGTGATAATTAAATGATATATTAATGAACATTTTTATCTTATTTTACTCTTGTAGGTTACATCTACAGCGAGGGATGTGCAGTGCGAGGGAGATGCAATGACACCCATTGATAAGGGGAAGGTAATTAAGAGTTTAAATAACTTAGAATGATTATGCATGTACTTATTGCTTGACTATACTAATATTTATTTACATGGTCTATTTAATAGAACTTGATGTCTGAGGAGGAAACGACATAGGTGCATGAGCACACCCTCTCAACCATTTAATTTGGCCTTGATAGTCGCATGATATATATTTGTTCATTTAATTGTTTAATTTTTTTATTGTATACATGCTTGTCATTTAAATTTTCATTATTTTAAATATATACTAACATATTTATCTTATTTTACTCTTGTAGGTAATACCCAATGCAAGGGAGGTATAACACCAAGGATTCACATCCTTGTTGCCTACACTGACACTGGTAGAAGAAGAGATGCCCACACAAGTGATTTTTTAATTTGATTCAAGTACTCATTAAATTTATGTTCCTATCACCAACAACTTTATAAGATAACCTGTATCAATTTTATTCTTGTGAACATATATAGGTCAACATTGCAACTATTAGAGACATCCCTTCACTACAGGTGATATATTCTAGGACTCTCGATTGTATTAGGAGACGTAGATTTGAGGTAATCAAGAATTCAATTTTAAAGTTCAATTATAATTGAATGCATATAAATTTTGATGTTAATTTTCTAATTATAAATCATATAATTTAACTAATCTCAATTGTGGTTTGAATATTTTTTTTGCAAGATCTTTCAGAGCCAAAGGTTGCTTCAGAGAGGCTCCATTTTCATGATTCATGATTAGTCTAGGATGTCATAGAGACATATGGTTGTCACATGTATATTTTGTAAAGATTTTGAGCTGTTATATGCCACATTTTGTAAAATTTTATTCAAGTTGGTGTTATCGCATATTTGTATATGGACGTACATACTTATTAGACAATTCGATATATAGAAGTTAAGTTTTGACATTATTGTTTCCTCATGTTCTCTAGATGTATTAATCATGTTTATGGAATCATTAATTATTTTTTCTTATGTGAGTGTCATTGACGTTATATTTCAATAATATTTGATGTGTTTGGAAAATATTTGACGTGTTTTAATAATTTTTGATGTGTTTCAATAATATTCAATATGGTTAGATAATATTCTATGTAATTTTGGCTACTACAAGGCTACCAATTTCCAATTATCAATATACATCACTATACATTTAAATCAGATTAAATTAAGAAATAATGAATGATTCATAATACATTTGGTAGTGAACATACTTAAGTCCCAAATCCTTTCTTCTCTCCTAAACTCAACCCTAAGGAGGATGGGGATTTACTTGACACAGGGAAATTCACACCAATCTACAAGTAGGCACCCTCAAGGCATCAAGACCCCATCTATATTATGTCTTTGGATTCAATTTCCATATGAGGATTTATTCCACCTCTCCCTACACAACACCAACCTATCCTCTTAAGGGGCTATAGAAAGTGGCTAACGATCCTAATATCTCATGTATTATAAAGGAATTTGTAGAAGACTACAGAATAAACCATTAATTCTATTGGTATTTCATGTATTAAAAATTTATATAAATCTAAGTTAAATTAAGCATGACTGCATTTTGAGGGAAAGGTCACACCTTTTCATCATAAATGCACTTGTACATGCACTTATAATTTTTTCCCTATCCTTGTTGTATTTTTTTTTGGTGCAAACCATCAATGTGAATGTGTCTAATTGGGTGGTTTTACCCTAGGCATGACCCCATTTTGCCTCCCCGCTCACATAAACGCTTAGTGCTATTGTTACCCAAATTTCCCATCCGGTCAAAATTTGGCTACAAGTGGAGAAAATGAGGCTCTCACAAGGGTAGATCCCAGCTTGTATGATTCTATCAAGGTTTCTAGCCTTTAATATGATCTCTGCATGTTTTTAGGGAACTAGTTTTACCCCTTGTTCATGTATTTTAATCCCCCCAAATGCATAAAACCTTATGAAAATATCCTAAACCCTAGGTTCTTTGGTGGCTGTTCTAATTCTTCATTACTTTTTCGCCACTTAAGTTCCTATTTCATCACATGATTTAAGTCATTTGTCGAGCGGGGCCAAGTTTATTTTTTTCCTAATGCGGGCTTTAAATTTTCCCTAAGTCCTTTTCCTCAATTGGGCAAGATGCATTTTTATATTTCCTCAGTCTTTTTACCCGATTAATTTTACCCTATGCATCTCCCGTGTAAGTCGCTTTTCATCCAACGGTCGTTGCGATGCCTTAATCATTGAGATGAAGGTTTATATTCATTAAGGCATCATGCCGTTGCGCCACATGGACATTGGGGTCACCTTTATGCGGGGTCTCTGGTTGATTAAACTACAGTTAAGTTCATTTTGATTGTAGGGATGGCATTTTCCCTCAATGATGAAGACGCATGTAGTTAATCTTCAAGGAAATGCACCTTAGCAACACATGGAATGTTGTCAGAACCTGGGGCCATCAAGCCACAGATTAAAGGGTAGTCAAGTTGATTTTAATCTGACATTGGTCATATTGCCTCAATGGAAAGATGAAGAAGATCTAACATTTGAGGCATTGCACCTGCATGCCATGTGTCTTTTCTGACAAGGTGGGCCCTACGATTTGTAACAAAGGTTGGATAATCTATAGTCAAGTCAAGATCAATCAGATGGTCAACACTATCCCTTAAAGGTAGAGATGATGATGTTTAAGGTTCAAGGCATTGTTCCATCATGACACGTGTCCATGGTGGGTCAGATCTGAGGTCAGCACCAAAGGTAAAGTAAAGGTAAAGTAGGTTAAAATTGATCAGACGGTGGACGCTATGCCTTAAAGGTAAAGATGAAGAAAGTTAACGATTAAGGCATTGTGCCTATGTGTCGCATGACAGATTAGGTCCTGTGCTTGTGGGTAACTTAAAACAGATTGACGATGCTATTTTAAGGTTGATAAAGTTTCAAACCTGAGCCATTGATCAAGAATTCCATGCCACTTGTGACCATTTATATTCAAATTTAAATATTTAAATATCATTCTCAAGGTTTTCATGGCAGTGGCGACATTTTCCAACTTGCAGAGAGGGTAGATGGATCGAGCTGATCTGTCTGCACAAATTTATGGAAAAATGAGATATTCTTGAGGGATATCTGATCGTCTGAGATATTTCCTAAATACATTAATGGATAGACAAGACAATTTTAGGGTTTTTTGTATTGTTTAGTAATATCTATTGAAACCCTAATTTCTCCCTTGATATGATAAGATGGATTGACTCCTGAGCCTGTGTGCTAGGGGAGGTTATATATAAGTCATTTTTTGGATCTTTTATAGATAGTTTAAGAATATGTAAGAGTTTTCTGTGACATTTTATCTATCCTCAAGCTTTTCATGTGTCTGTAATTCTTAGTTTCTCAAGGCTTATGCAAGAATTTCTATGGCATTTTTCCCACCCTCAGGTTTTCATGTGTTTTGTGATTCTTTCTGAAGCATAATATATTGGTTGAGTATTGAAGAAATTTGTGAGTTATTCTAAGTTTTCTTTTTTTTTCTGCATCTTTTTGTGCTTTTGTGGATGATTGATTTAGATGATTTTGTGAATTTTGTTCATTCCTTGTCATCTTGTCTCATTCCCGTGCCTATTTGCTGGAGTAGATCTTTGTTTGCAAGTCATAGTCTGTGTCTATCTCCTTGATTATGCTATTATTTTTGAAATCTTCTCTTTCCCTAAATAGCCTCTTTTCATTTCAGACCTCTCTATGAAACACTTTTTGCAAACCTATCTAAGAAGTTGCACTTGTCCTAACTCAAAGATTTCATGCTAATTCTTAGTTATTATATTGTGATTCATGTCACTTTTGGTGTATCACCTTGTAGGTTAAGCTTTGCTTTATTTCCCTTCACTTCTCCTTCTATCCCTTTTCCTCCCAAGTTTACTTTTCATTTTTAAAGAGCTTAAAATAGGTGATTATCCAAGAGGAACCAACCTAGAATCCAAAGATTGATGACATTATTTTTCCATTAGTATACTCAATGAAAAACATAGACAGAAAGCATTACCGATAGACAACATGCATTACCGATGAACCACAAGCAGTATCAGTGAAATGCAAGCATACCTGACAGAACAAAGATTTTTGAGAAAAATTCTAAGTATAAAAGTGACAAGCATCACCGGCGACCACAAGCATCACCGGCGACCACAGGCATCACTAGCGAACACAAGCATTACCGGCGACATAGTTTTTAGAACTAACCCGACAGGAAAAAAAAAAGCATACCCGATGACCAGTTCAAGAAAGGAACACTGACGATCAAGAAAACTGACCATCAGAACCGACAGACAGATCAAGAACCTGCAAATTGTGGATCTGAGTTTTACATGACGGTTAAAGTAATGTAATTCTATTTATAGAGTTTTGTTTTGTTTTAAATTAGAATTTGATGGTCATGCAAGCTTTATGTAAATGCTTTAAAGCATCCTAACAGATCTAAAGCATATCTAACTAAAGATCAAGGTCAAGTTGTAAACCTTGGGTCTAGAGTTAACTTGCACTGCATGAATCAAGAATTGAACCTAAATTTGTATAAATAGATGTTCATACTCAATTGTGATAACATGAATTCTTTATTATTTATAGCCATGAAGAGCATCTAAGAAGCAGAAGGCAAAATTCATGCAAAGATCAGAAACAAAGTATATCAGTTATCAAGAACACACAGAGGCTACCGACGAGAAGACAAAGGTACTATTCAATCATGGAAGGATGATTACTTATATGTATGAAGCTTTATAGGATCTGTTATCAACAATTGAAGATTGCATTTATCATTAGATCAAAGACTTATGTAGTTGCATTCTAACAAATGCATCACATGTAAAATCATTTTGTAGAAGGTGGACTTAACCATTCTTTCCAAATCTCTTAACAGATTGCACACTTAACGGTGTTGCTAAAGCTTCAAATGAAGAAGATATTAACAGGTCTCCACTATAATACTCCTAACAGGGTAGGTCATTAGAAGTGACCAAATTGTAAGCCTTAACCAGCCCCTTCTTATCTGTAGATAGTGAAGTTTGTGGGTAACAATCCCCACCGCAGTTTTTACTTCCTTAATAGGAGTTTTATGCGATATCATATCTTGTGTCATATATTATCTACTTTCATGAATGTTTCTATTATTATTACATATCAAAAGAATGTATGATATGATTACATATGCATAAAGAAAGATGAACAGTTAGATAAGATAAATTAAAAACTGATGACTAAGGGTTAATGGGCTAACCAAGAAAAGTTTTAGAGGTACTGATTCACCCCTCCCTTCTCAGTACATCATCTCAATATAATTCCAACAATTGGTATCAGAGCTAAGTCTCTCTCTTGAAAAGCTTAAAGACTTGAGAGAAAAGATCGGAGCAATGGACAAGTTTAGACTGGACATGACTATTGAGAATGAGCAGTTACAAATGCAAATAAACTTTGAGCAGTATGAGGAGGCGAAGATAAAATTGAGAAAAATTCTTGATGAAAGATAGATTATGGCAACCAAGCTGAATGAGAAAGACTACAAATAAATGGAAATACAAGAGTACTTTGAAACAATATAATCATCATTGAGCAAAGCTTCAAACACATCAGTTGAAGAAATTACAAGTATGTAGGAGATCAATCTACATTTGACAGATCAAATCAAGATGCTGCAAATTGGTCAAGAAACTCAATTGGTAAAACTGATTAATGTTATGAACGATGCAAGAAAACCTGAAAATGAAAGAACACTAGCCATTGATGATAGGAGGAAAATTACAAAAAAACTACAAGAGAAAGAATCAGAGATTCAAAGACTCACTGAGCATCACCATGAGGTCACCAACCAGATTATTCTTATGAGCCAAGAAGCAAACAAATTAAATACAGAACTCATTGAAAGAGTATAGTTCATAGGTGAGCTAAGAGAAGGGAATGAGAAATTGAAGCATGAAATCAAAGTCCAGAATTAACACAATGAATTAATCAAAAAGGTTGAGGACAACAACCAAAGGATGGATGATTTTCTTGATGGACAAAGAAGAGTCAATAACTACACAGGATTAGGATACAATGAGAACAGAGAATCCTCTAATCAATCTGATAAGAGGAATGCTTTCACAACCCCAAGATCCAAGAAGCTGTCATGCAATCACTGTGGAAAACTAGGCCACACCTCAAACATCTGTAGAAGCAAAATGAAAGGTATTTCTC
>MU225099.1:5251013-5264246 GCA_018584345.1 Thuja plicata | reverse complement strand
TTATCATTAGATCAAAGAATTATGTAGTTGCATTCTAACAAGTGCATCACATCTAAAATCCTTTTGTAGAAGGTGGACTTAACCGTTCTTTCCAAATCTCTTAACAGAGTGCACACTTAATAGTGTTACTAAAGCTTCAAATGAAGTAGATCTTAATAGGTCTCCATTGTAATACTCCTAACATGGTAGGTCATTAGAAGTGACCAAATTGTAAGCCTTAATCGGGCCCTTCTTATCTGTAGATAGTGAAGTTTGTGGGTAACAATCCCCATCGTAGTTTTTACTTCCTTAACAGGAGTTTTCTGTGATATCATATCTTGTGTCATATGTTATCTACTTTCATGAATGTTTCTATTATTATTACATATCAAAAGAATGTATGATACGATTACATATGCATAAAGAAAGATGAACAGTTAGATAAGATAAATTACAAACTGATGACTAAGGGTTAATGGGCTAACCAAGAAAAGTTTTAGAGGTATTGATTCACCCCTCCCCTCTTAGTACATCATCTCAATATAATTCCAACAGAGGTTTCACTTCAGTTAGCATAGGTCCCACAACCTAGAAGTGATTCCCATGTTATACTAGATCATTAGGATTGCGAGTCTAGTAGGGTGTAAATTTGGTGTATAACAGTTCTGGCACACCTGATGGGACCCAAAAGAAATTCATCTTTCAAGACTATTTTATCTCTGTTATGCTGATTACATAGTACTAACCCAGAGAGGTGCTCTTTAAAAAACATCTGGTGACTCCATTGGTGTTAATAATAAAAGGATCCAGTCCCATTAAAGTTTATGAGAAGGATAGAAACAAGGAGTTCAAAGCCTTCTAAGTTTTTGCAATTGCCTCCAACAAGAAGAAAAGGGAGATCATCTCAAAGGAAATCCCCTATAAGGAGAGTACAGTCTACACCCCCTATTTTAGAGGAAAGACCCTTGATTTTCCATTCAAGGAGAGGAAGGTATTTAAGTAAAGAATTACTAGTAGATTTGACTTCACTCACCGGTTCAAGTGCAACCCATATAGTTGCTATCCAACAAGTCACAGTTCCTACAATGTTAAGATAGTTTGCATTTGTACCCTTTAATTAGGGTACCCCATTGAATTTTTCTCGACATCATGATGTACATCTAGCAACACTAAATTTTTTTTCTGATTTCACAGGTGAAATCCATACAATAGCTTGTGAACATGTTAAAGATGTGGCTACCATCTGTAATATACACCATGTCAGTAAGGAAGATGTGGCTACTAAGTTGTTAGAGACCTCTTTTAATGGTAAATCCCTAGAATGGTTTAGAACTTTAGCAGTTAGTTCCATTGATTCATGGGACAGGATTGGAGACTCTCTCAACTGATATTTTGAAGATAAGTCAGATCATTTTTCCTTGGTAGAGCAACTGACTATTATAAAAAGAGCTCCCCAAGAACAAATGAAAAATTTCAATAACAAATTCCTCAAGACATGAAATAGGATCCCTATCTCTGTAAGGCCTTCAGCAGATTATAATTTTCTATATATCTTTGAAAAGTTTAAATAGTGATATATCTATCATTATTTAGTCTTTGGGAGGTACTTCACTTCCCTAAGACTTTGATATAGCTGTTAAAGCAGAAAATTGTCTAATTCAAGTTGGTAAGATAGGCCCAAGGCCACCCATGCCTCTCTTCCCTGATATTCAGCCCAATATGCTTCTGCATATCCCTCCATTCACCCCTATACCTATGGTGGTATAACCTCAAGCTAGCTCAAGCAACGAGGAATCAAAAGCAGGCTTTTCCCAAGAACTGCAACAAATGAGAAGTGATCAACGAGAAACAAATAACTTATTGCAAAATAGTCAACAAGAAATGAAGAGTTTATTAAAAACTTTCAGAAATGAGTTGATCAATATGAAAAAGAAGAATCAAGGGAGTAGACCACCCTTTTAGCAATAAAATCAAGGTACTAACCAACAATATCAATCTCAAGGACAATCCTATCAGCAAAGTAGACCACCATATCAAGGAAATTATCAAGGTCAAAGGAAAAATTTCAATCAGAAGCCATTTCAAACTTACAACCCATCACCTCTCAACTCTGCAAATCCAGCCATAGATATGGTTCCAAGTCAAAAAAATCTTGCATTAGAGAATGAATGATGTTTCCCTTGCAACCAACCACATAATTAGACTTCATGCTTGAATGGATTGGTGAATCAAGTACTCATGGCACGAAATGCCTCAAACACCCAATCAGAGGCATCTTCTAGTGGGTCAATACCCCAACAAGATACACAATATGATGAGATTGCTCTCTTTAATTGGAAAGAGGAATTTTTGAGTGGAGTAAATGGTAAATCTTCAATTGCATCCAATAATTAGTCCAAAAGAAGAGCTCATGACATGGAGCAAGTAGATGAGAAGGGAAATGCCACTACATCTGTAGAGTCATTACATGCACCCACTATTGACATACTGAAAAGACCTCCCATCATGCCAGTCAAGGAGAGTCAGTCTCCCAAGGAGATTGAGCCCATAATGGTGAAAGCACACCAAAAATTCCATGCAACAATACCATTCAATATTGTGGACAACATGAAGAAAATGATTGTGACTATGACCATGTGGGACTCCTTAGTCATTCCAGGGCAACCTAAAATCTTGAAGAAGGCTATGAGTGAAGAGGTAATCCCTCAACAACCCACAAAAGATGTAGCTAAGAGAGTGTTGGTCAACATTGATCAAGAGAAGAAAATTTCAAGAAACAACACCAAAGTAGATGCCATTCAAGGTAGGAACTTAAAACCACCTCCCTTTTATGTATCATTAATTATTCAAGATTTTCTAGTACCTAATTGTATGGTAGATAGTGGAGCTACTAGTTAAGTCATGCCAAAAAAATAGTTGACCAATTAGGACTCAAGTATGAACCATTCCAAAAGAAAGTAACACAACTTGATGGTTCATTAGTGAACACAATAGGTCTGGCCAAGGATACAAGTTTGGTCCTTCATGCAAGCCCTAATTTATCTATCCTCCTTGACATTTAAATTATAGGTCTCCCATCTCTTTTTGCCTTGTGTCTGTCAAGAGAGTTCACAACTAAGACTGGTCTCATATGCTTTTCCATACTATATATGGAACGAAGGTCAATATCAAATCTAAATTTTTAGAAGCACATCATGTAGAACCTTATGTATCTAATGTGTTCAATACAAGTTGTCTTACACTTGATAGTAATGATTTTCCAATCATTAAGGAGACAAATACTCAAATAGAGAACATTCCACATATCTATCTAGATGAATGGGGATAATAAATAACCTCAGAGGCTCAGGTTAATGTCATTTGGGATGCTAGTTTGGGGAACTACATGATATCATAGGATGGTCTCACAATGCCAAGTCTTTTTAAGGCAACCACTGAAGCATCAGAAGAAAAAAGCAATGAAGTTTTGGAATTATTATTTCATGGTGCTAGAAGAAGACATGGAGATGGTGGTGGTGCAATGCCAGTCTCTCCAAAAGGTGATAATTATTATATAACCTTTAGATTCAATTTTTCTTGCACAAGCAATACTGTTGAATTTGAGAGTTTGGTGAATGGACAAGATTGGGCTAGAAAGAGAGGTATTAAAGCCTTAAAGGTACATGGTGATAGTGAATTGGTTTTCATCCAAGTGAAAGGGATGAGTAATATAAAAAATGATACTATGAAAGCCTACAAGCATAGAGTTTGTGATGCAATAGAAGATATTCATGCTTTCAATATCATTTCCATCCCTAGGAAGTTAAATCAAAATGCATATAGGTTAGATGTTGTTGGATCTCAGTTTGATATCCATAATAACATTTCAGTAGGAAAGGATCAACAACATGTCAAGATTATTGTTAGGCCTTCCATCCCTGATAATGATGTTACTTGGAAGGTGTTTGAAAATGATGAGCAAATTCTACAATTCTTGTTTGAAGAGGATGTTTTCTCAGAGCACAATCAGGATAGGTTGATGCAGAATTATGATGACCAAGTGGTGCAACTCAAATATAATAAGTTTCCCAGAGGCCTTGTCACCTTAGAGTCAATATTCAATAAATATGACCAAGCCAAAAGGAATAAGACTAGCTTGGTAGTTTAACAAGAGCATTACACTGATTTAGAGCTTGAACTAGGTAACAGCTTAAAGTTTGGAAAGGTAAGCACTAATTCAGAAAAATAGGCTTACATCCAATTGTTTCAAGAATTAAGTGATTTCTTTTCTTGGAAGTATGAAGATCTCAAAGGGTTTGATCCAGCACTTTCTCAACACACTATAAAGCTAGAACCTAATGCTGAGCCAGTCAGGCAAAAGCAAAGGCCTTTCAATCCTAAAATAGAGCCACTCATGCATAAGCAGCTTCTCAAACTAATAGAGAGTGGTATCATATATCCCATTAAACATACTAGTTAGGTATACAATCTTGTTCCTATTATAAAAAAGAATGGGGAACTAAGGTTATGTGTTGACTTTATGGACCTGAATAGGGCATCCCTAAAAGATTGCCACCCATTACCATCCATGGAGAAGATTCTCTAGTGTGTCTCTAGATCTGAATGATTTTCATTGCTAGATGGATACTTAGGCTACAATCAGATCCTAGTCAATAAGGAGGATCAATTCAAGACTACATTTACAACCAAATGGGGAACCATGAACTATCAAAAGATGCCTTTTGGTTTGACAAATGCAGGTGCCACTTTTCAAAAAGCTATGGACATGGCCTTCAAAAGCCTCATGTATAAGTTTGTGATGGTCTACCTTGGTGATATCACTATCTATTCAAAACATGCAGTAGATCATATCAAACATCTAAATAAAATATTTGAAAGATGTAGAGAGTTTGGGATCTCCCTCAATCCCAAGAAGTGCGTGTTTGCAGTGCATGAAGGGAAACTATTGGGATATATTGTGTCCAACTAGGGTATTACAATGGAACCTAAAATAATTTCAGCTATTTTAGATCTACCCCTACCACCTCACAAGAAAAGTCTTCAATCCTTCATAGGAAGGATTAACTTTGTTAGGTGTTTTTTGCCTAATATTGCAGATTTTTTTGAAGCCTTTGACAACTATGTTGAAAAGGAATGCAATTTTCTGTTGGAGAAAGGAAGGAAAAAGTAGTTTTCAAGCCATCAAAGAGGCCCTGATAGAGGCTCCTACCTTACTGAATCCCAATTTCAACAAGGACTTCATTATTTATGCTTATGGAGGCTCTGATGCTATGTCTGCAATGTTGACTCAACAAAACCTAGAAGGATTGGAGCAGCCTATTGCTTTCTTTAGAAAAGGCTTGGAAGAGTATTAACAAAGGTAATATTTTGTAGAAAAGCATGTACTTTCTATTGTGAAGAGCCTAAAAAATTTCAGACATTTATTAACCCATAGTAAGGTACGTTTAAGAGTCACTCATCCAAGTGTCAAAGAATTATTACTCTCTAAAGAATTGAATGAAAAAAGATCTAGTTGGATAAATATAGTTATGGAGCATGATATAGACATTCAGGTTACCAAGCTAGTCAAAGGAAGGAGTCTTTGTGAATAATTGATAGAGGATGAAACTCCAAAAGATCAAGAATAAGTGAATGCATCCTTAGTTGTGCATTCAACATAAGATCATGACAGGGCAGTAAATTGATTGTCAAACATGGTCCACTTTTTGAAGACAAGTGAGTGCCCTATAAACCTAGATTCAACAAAGAGAAGGTATTACATATTTCAATATATTCCTTTTGTGCTGATTAATGAGTTCCTTTTTAGAAAGGATCACAATGGTGTTCTCCTTAGATGCATTGATTAAGAGCAAGTAGCAGATGTCTTACATTAATTTCATGATGGACCTTCTGGAGGTCATTTTTCTCTTAGGAATAATTATTTCAAGGTCATGAGGGTTAGATATTATTGGCCATCCATATTTAAAGACAATCATGCTCATGTGAGAAAATGCATGAAATATGTTATGTTTGTAGGAAAGGAGAGGCTTTTAGCCCTACCCCTCCAAGAAATCAAGACAGACCAACCTTTTGTGAAATGGGGCATTGACTTCATAGGCCTAATTAACCCCCCATCTAGTGCAGGCCACAAATGGATGATCACTACAACTGATTATTTCACCCAGTGGAATGAGGCCATTGCATTAAAGGAAGCCAATGAGACTGTTGTCCTAAAATTTTATGATGACATCATACATAGGTTTGGCATTCCCAATTTAATCCTATCTGATACTGCACTTGCCTTCACAAGTTTGAGAGTCATTGAGTGGGAAAGTAGGCATGGTATTTACCTTAACACTAGTTCCAATTATTACCCCTAGGGTAATTGTTTGGCAGAGTCCACCAATAATAATTTGATTAGGATAATTAAAAATACTTTGAAAGAGAATCAAAGAGATTGGCATCCCAAACTAAATTTTTCCCTATGGTTAGACATGATAAATCCCAAAAAGATCATTGGGAACTCTCCCTATATGCTAGTCTATGGAAAAGAGGCTAAATTGTCCATCTCAACTGAATTACTAGCTCTGGACCTTGCTACTCAACTTGTCCTCTTTGAACAAGGATACCCTTCATAGGTACACTATGCTCAGCTCATGGAGTCAAAAGACAATAGGGACAAGGCTATGTAGACTATGGAGTTTCAAAAAATGCAAACCAATAAGAGATTTGACAAGAGAGATAGATCAAGGAACTTCAATATTGGGGATATAGTCCTCAAGTGGGATGAAATGTGATCTAGGCCTGACAGGCATACAAAGTTTGATTCCT
Source organism: Thuja plicata (assembly GCA_018584345.1). Taxonomy (NCBI): domain Eukaryota; kingdom Viridiplantae; phylum Streptophyta; class Pinopsida; order Cupressales; family Cupressaceae; genus Thuja; species Thuja plicata. The sequence goes on along the minus strand of MU225099.1, from coordinate 5,257,457 downwards.
TTGGGGAGGCCCGTTTGTGATCACATCATGCAAAGAACATAATGCCTGCTAGCTCTCAACTCTTGAAGGAGAAATATTACCCATTTCAGTCAATGGATTTCATCTTAAGCCTTGTTTTGAGGTTGGTCCTTCCCTATAAATAAGTTTTGATGCTTTCTATTATGCTTTTTGGGTTAGTTGTCATGCTTTCCTCAAAGTTCTTGTGCACAATTTGTCCTTTCCTTCTTGTATATTTCTCTTTCCCTATTTTAAGTTTGTTGTTTCCTCCTCCTAGTTTCAATCCTCCTACTTCCCAGAAGTCTCTTTTGTGCTTAATACATAATCCTTTCCCAATGAATGTAACAAGGCCATTGGTTTTATATGTCTAGTAGGCTGACATTTATCAGGAATCACAAAAAATATTACCCAAATTTCCCATCCTGTCAACATTTGGCTACAAGTGGAGAAAATGAGGCTCCCAAAAGGGTAGGGCCCAGCTTGTATGATTTTGTCAAGGTTTCTGGCCTTTAATCTGATCTTTGCATGTTTTTAGGGCACTAGCTTTACCCCTTGTTCATGTCTTTTAAGCCCTAATGCATAAAACCTTATGAAAATATCCTGAAACCTAGGTTCTTTGGTGGTTGTTCTAATTCTTCATTACTTTTCCACCACTTAAGTTCCTATTTCGTCACATGCTTTAAGTCATCCATTGAGTGGGGCCAAGTTTATGTTTTTTCCTAACACGAGCTTTACCTTTTCCCTAAGTCCTTTTCCTTAGTCAGATAGGATGAATTTTTATATTTCCTAAGACTTTTTCCCCAATTAATTTTACCCTATGCATCTCCCTCTTCAAGTCACTTTTCATCCAACAGTCATCGCGATGCCTTAATCACTGAGATGAAGGTTTATATTCATTAAGGCATTACACCATTGTGCCACGTGGACAGTGGGGCCACCTTTATGTGGGGTCTCTAGCTGATTAAACTGTAGTCAGGTTCCTTTTGATTGTAGGGTTGGTGCTTTCCCTCTATAATGAAGATGTAGGTAGTTAATCTTCAAGGCAATGCACCTTAGTGACGCATGGTAGATTGTCAGAACCTAGGCTCGTTAAGCGACAAATTAAAGAATAGTCAAGTTGATTTTTATCTGACAGTGGTCGTATTGCCTCAATGAAAAGATGAAGAAGATCTAACATTTGAGGCATTGTGCCTGCATGCCACATGTCTTTTCTGACCAGGTGAGACCTATGGTTTGTAACAAAGGTTGGTTAATCTACAGTCAAGTTAAGATTAATCAGACAGTTGACACATCCCTTAAAGGCAGAGATGAGGATGTTTAAGGTTCAAGGCATTGTGCCATTGTGACACATGTCCATGATGGGTAAGATCTGAGGTTAGCGCCGAATGTAAAGTAAAGGTAAAGCAAGTTAAAATTGATCGAATGGTGGGCACTATTCTTTAAAGGTAAATATGAAGAAAGTTAATGATTGAGGCATCGCGCCTATGTGCCACATGGTAGATCAGGTCCTGTGCTCACATGTAACTTTAAACAGATTGACGATGCTATTTTAAGGTTGGTAAAGTTGCAAACTTGAGCTGTTGATCGAGCATTCCACACCACCCGTGACCGTTTATATTCAAATTAAAATATGTAAATGCCATTCTCATGGTTTTTATGGTAGTGGTGATGTTTTCCAACTTCCAGAGAGGGTAAGTGGATCAAGCTGATCTGTCTACTCAAATTTATGGCAAAATGAGATATTCTTGAGGGATATTTGATCGTCTGAGATATTTCCTAAATAAATAAATGGACAGACAATATTGTTTTAGGGTTTTTTGCATTTTTTAGTAATATCTATTGAAATCCTAATTTCTACCCTGATCTAATTAGATGAATTGAATCCAGAGCTTGTGTGCTAGGGGAGGTTGTATATAAGTCATTTTTTGGATCTTTTGTAGATAGGTTCATAATATGTAAGAGTTTTCTATGACATTTTCTCTATCCTCAAGCTTTTCATGTATATGTAATTCTCATTTTCTCAAGGCTTATGCAAGAATTTCTGTGGCATTTTTCCTACCCTTAGGTTTTCATGTGTTTTGGGATTCTTTCTGAAGCATAATATATTGGCTGAGTATTGAAGAAATTTGTGAGTTATTCTAAGTTTTCTTTCTTTTCTACATCTTTGTGTGCTATTGTAGATGATTGATTTAGATGATTTTGTGAATTTTGTTTATTCCTTGTCAGCTTGTCTCATTCCTATGCCTTTGATAGAGTAGATTTTTGTTTTCAAGTCATAGTCTATGTCTATCTCCTTGAATATGCTATTGTTTGTGAAATTTTCTCTTTCCCTGAATAACCTCTTTTCATTTCAGACCTCTCTATGAAACACTTTTTGCAAACCTATCTAAGAAGTTGTACTTGTCCTAACTCAGAGATTTAATGCTAATTCTTAGTCATTATATTGTGATTCATGTCACTTTCAGTGTATCACCTTGTAGGTTAAACTTTTCTATATTTCCCTTCAGTTCTTCTTTTATCCCTTTTCCTCCCAATTTTACTTTTCATGTTTAAAGAGCTTAAAATAAGTGATTATACAAGAGGAGTCGGCCTAGAATCTGGAGGTTTCACTTCAGTTTGCATAGGTCCCACAACTTGGAAGTGATTCCCATGTTATACTAGATCATTAGGTTTATGAGTCTAGTAGGGTGCAAATTTGGTGTATAACAACCATATCGTACCGACAGGGTCTCTTAAGTTCCCTAAAGTGAATAAAATTATTGAATTTTGATGGCATGTTTCTTACAATCCATGGAACTTGCAAAGATACATTTGAACCTATAGGGTCACACAAGGCCCATCTATAATAAGCTATCTCATATCTCGAAGACTTGAAGTGGTTTTGTAGGGAAACAATTTTTTTGTTGATGCAAAACCCTTCAGATGCATTCAATGAAAAGTTGAAACGTAGTCTAAATCTTGTTTTGTTCAATGTGGGCATGAACTATCAACATGAATCATCTGGTTGCATAATTTTACCCTAAGAATGGTCTCAACTTTTCTCCCAACTCACTAGAACGCTCAACGCCATATCCTACTGGCAATGTACCTTAAGTGTCCTAAGTGTATAAAACTATCAAACTTTGATAGGTTGTTTCTCACAATTATTAGCACTTGCAAAGGAATTGTCTAATCTTATAGGATCACATGAGGCACTCTATAATAACCTTTCTCAAATTTTGAAGACTCAAAGTGGTTTTTATATGGAAATTTTTTTTTTTGATACAATTATTGTTAGATGCATTCAATGAAAAGTTGCAAGGTAGCCTAAATCTTGTTTTGTTTATCGTAGGCATAAAATGTCAACACAAACCCATATTATTAGGCAGTTTTACTCTAGACATGGTCCTTTTTTTCTTCCCCACTCACTGGAATGCTCAACACCATACCCTATTGACGATGTTTCTTAAGTGCCCTAAGTGCATAGAACTGTCTAAATGAACCTAAGAAATTTCTATAACCTAGGAAAACCATAGTGAACCTAGGACAATTGTAATGGACCTAGGATAACCCTAATAAACCTAAGACAACCTCAATTTGTTTTAGAGGGATTCACTCTAGCAACATCCATAATGAAATAGGGAAACCATTATGAACACATTATAAGAGTTTAATCAACACATTATAAGAGCTTAATCAACACATTATCATGCCAATGAAATAACATCTATGAAGATAAAAGTTATGCATGTAATTTATAAGTAAATGTAGATGTAGTAAATCCTATTAGAGATTTTTGTTTTTCCATTTCATATTGAAAACAAAAATATACTATAAATATTTTGAAAATTTATTACCTAATCATAAAATATATATACATACAGAATGTTTTCCTCTAAATCAGAACAAATGAACTCATGTCCTTATTCTTTCCTGTGTCCTCATGTACAAATACATTGATGACATATAACTGATTGGATGTTTGATAATGTTAAGTTGAAGATAATGCAAGGCATTAAATCAGTTAATAGTTTGTATTTTCATTGATGTCAACTTGATATATTCTATACAGTCATGTACATAATGCCAAAGAATTCAGAGAATCAATGGAACAAAGGTTATGCTTTCAGCAATGCATAAAATTCAAGTATTCACTAAGTGACAGACAACACCGACGGAGTGCACACCATCGATAAAGCCAAAGAAGAAAAGTCACAGTGGTACCCGATGAGCTGAAGACAGTGTTGCCTGATGAAGCAAACCATAGGTTGCCCGACGAGCTGAAAATAGAGTTACCTGACAAGTAAAAATCCAATGATGCCCGACAGACGGAGATTCCAAAGCTAACTGGAGTCACACCGACGGAACTGGAAGTTGTAAATGATGACTAACTGAAGAGTTTATCGACGGAACAGAGAGTTCAGAAAATGACAAAATATCTAGCTGGCAAGAGCTAAAGATAGACTTAACTGGTTGTTTTCATTGTTTTGTTCGACCAGAGTTAAGTGATTGATTTAAAGAAGATTTGTACAGCTAGCAAGAAGATAACTACGACATAAATCAAGAGTTATTCTTTGAATCAGATTGGCTGGATTGTTTTTCACACCAAGAATCAAGAATCAAGAATCAAGAATTAAGGAATATCATGTCTATATAAGAGACAAGCATTATTCATTCCAAATATACATGGAAGGGGAGTGAATCGAAAGAGGATGCTGAAGAGAAACTGATGAAGGATAACTTCATTTAGTCCTGATCAATCAAGCTAAGGGAGAGCTAAAGAATTCTGTAGACACCAGAAAATAGTGAGCACAACATCACAGAGGAAAAAGTCTAGAGCACAAAGAATTGAATTGATATATTGATCAGAGAGGTAATGTACTTAAATAGATCTGAAAATCTACAATTCAAGTTGCATTAGAAACATGTCATTTTGTTTCAATTTAACCATTGAAACATCAAGTCTCTTAATAGAGTAGGACTTAATAGTCTTCTATATATTGAGGTACATCCCAAGGAGTGCCAAAAAGGTTAATTCATGAAAGTAGCACTAGATTTGCCTAAAGCCTATTGACAGTCTAAGAAAGAGGTTGATTCAAGGATGGTAGCAAACTAAGTTGCTCGATACTAAGTGACAACCTATATTTATAAAATCCTATAACAAGGTCACACCTAATAGTGTGTTTACAACCTTTAATAGGGTTGGCTCTTAACAGGGCTCACTTAAGAAGAGTGAAAATTTGGGGTACCGGTCCCAGTGGTTTTTTCCCTCAATAGGGTTTCCACGTTAAAATCCAAGTGTTATGTGTGTAATATGGTTTATTAATTTACTATTTTACATTTCACATATGCATTTCTATATATATTGGTATACTCTGCTTATTTAATGTATTTCAGTAAATAGTTATACTGCATATCGGCAATCAAAGATAATAAAGAAAGACAAGGAAAACCAACAGGTAGTTAATCATTATAAGTATTTCATGAAATGCATCTTGTAGGGACTTAATAATCTGAGGTTTATTTGATTGGTGGTTAGTGATTAAAGGATAAATTTTTGAGGCCACTGAATCACCCCCCTCTTAGTTATTACTAACAATTGGTATCATAGCTTGTGTGCTTAGAAGGAAGGTTTCAAAGACCTAAGTCAAAGATCACAAGATGAACAGACGAGATGTGCCCAAGTTGAACAAAGATAATTTTGCTTCATGGAAAAATAGAATAAGACTCCACCTATCAGGTATTGGTAATTATGTTACTCAATTCCTTGAAACTAAATATGTGTTTCCCACAGGAGCACCAACAGTTGAAAAAATGAGAGAGAAGCATGAACATAACGACATGATGATAGAGCTTGCTTCCTCACTCTTCGATGCTGAATTTGAAGATGTCAAAGAATGCAAAATTGCAAAGCAGATGTGGGACAAGTTGAAGCTTGTACATGGTGGTGACAAAAATGTTTTGACAACCAAGAAAGAAAGCCTTAGAGGAAACTTTGATGATTTCAAAATGAAATAAGGAGAAAACATCTCTCAGTACATCACAAGAATTAAAGAGGTAGTCAATGCTATTCGAGGAGTTGGAGGTGTACTAGAGGAAGATACAGTGGTAAGTAAAATTCTAAGAACCTTACTACCTACCTATGCTATTAGAGTATCTTCCATTCAAGAAATGAGAGTAGTAGCAAATAGAAATGTTACTCTAGACAGTTTAATTGGAAAACTGATTTCATTTGAAATGAATAACTTTGATAATAGTGTCTTACCAAACATAGAGTTTGCATTTAAAACTTCTATGAGAATAAGTAAATCAAGTCACAGAGACACTATAAGAAGAGATAATGATAGTGAAAATGAAGAAGATGATCTTGATGAAATTGAAGCACTTATGGCTAGAAGAATGCAGAGAGGCAAAGGTAAATACAAAGGTAAATTACCACTTGTTTGTTTTAATTGCAAAGAGATTGGA
>MU225099.1:5213839-5243239 GCA_018584345.1 Thuja plicata | reverse complement strand
ACATTTCCATCAAGTATCATTATTTAAGAGAACAAGTTCAAGAAAAAGAGGTGATACTTGAATATGTGCAATCAAAAGAATAATTGGCTGATATCTTCACCAAGCCACTGCCCAAGGATACATTTGAATACCTGAGAAAAAGACTAGGGGTAAAACCCATGTCTACCAGTTAGTAAAAGGACTGAAGGCTTCATCAGCCATATATTATTAGAATATCATTCATGATTGATGCAAGCAAAAGATGAACTTCAAAGCTACATCTATATACAAAAAGGTATATATCAGAACCAAGCACCAGAGCATATTGTTATATTGATGATGGATAAGGGAAATTCAAGGAATATATTATGGATAGAAGTTTAACATGAATGTCAGATATTTGTAAAATATTTTTTTGGCATTTTTGTCAAAGGGAGAGAATATATCCATATTATCATCAGAAACTATTCATTATTAGATTACTCCAAATAGGGAGAGATCATATCCATAGGGAGAGAATTTGTATAAAATTTGCAAATTAAAGGACAATGAAATCAAAGAAGAAGAATAGTCAAAAGAGAAAAAATTGACACAAACAGAGGACACAACACATCAGAAGAAGAAACATAGAAAGATGCAAGAATCAAATCTAAGCTAAACACAGAGCTTACCTGCGGTCAGACATTTTTTTTAGTTGTCAAAACAAACTATTTGGTAATTTGATGAATCTCAACAATTGTATTTCATATTGTATTAGAAATAGTATAGTGTGATAATGTAGTATGTTTCCATCAATGCCAAAGGGAGAGATTGATGACATGTAACTGATTGAATGTTTGATAATGTTAAGTTGAAGATGATGCAAGACATTAAACTAGTTAATGGTTTGTATTGTCATTGATGTCAACTTGATATCATCTATATGGTCATGTACATAATGCCAAAGACTTCAGAGAATCAATGAAATAGAGGTTATGCTTTCAACAATGCATAAAAGTCAAGTATTCACTAAGTGACAGACAACACCAACGGAGTGCACACCATCGGTAAAGACAAAGATAAAGTCACAGTGATGCCTGATGAGAAAGAAGATAGTGTTTCCCGACAAGAAAGATCTAATGATGCCTGACAGACGGAGATCCCGAAGCTAACTGAAGTAACACCGATGGAACTGGCAGTTGTCACCGTCGACAAACTACAGAATTGACCGACAGAACAAAGAGATCAGAAAATGATAAAATATCTAGCTGGCAGAGCTTAAGGATAGACTTAACTGATTGTTTTATTTGACCACAGTTAAGCAATTGATTTATATAGGTGGCAAGAAGATAACTACGAGATAAATCTAGAGTTAAAGCTGTAAATCAAATTGGCTGGATTGTTTTTCACTCCAAGAATCAAGAATCAAGAATTAAGGAATATCATGTCTTTATAAGAGACAAGCATAATTCATTTTTGCAAGAAATCAGATACACAGAAGGGAAGTGAATAGAAAGAAGATGCTGAAGAGAAACTGGTGAAGGATAAACTTCATACAATCCTGATCAATCAAGCTAGGAGAGAGCTAAAGAATTCTGTAGACACCGATGAACAATGAAGCACAACATCATATATTAGAAAGTGTGGATCATAAAGGAATTGAAATGATACATTGATCAGAGAGGTATTATACATAAATAGATCTAAAAATATGCAATTCAAAGTTGCATTAGAAACATGTCATTGTGTTTTAGTTTAACCATTGAAGAATTAAGTCTCTTAACAGAGAAAAACTTAACCATCTTCTATAATTGAGGTATATCCTAACAGATTACAAAAAAGGTTGATTCATGATAGTAGCATTGGTCTTACCTAAAGCCTAGTGACAGTCTAAGAAGGAGGCTGATTCAAGGATGGTAGTAAGATTAGCATAAAGCCTATTGACAGTCTAAGAAGAAGGCTAATTCAAGGATGGTAGTGTAGATGCTAGATACTAAGTGACAACCTATGTAAAACAATCCTCTAACAAGGTTGCACTTAACAGTGTGTTTGTAACCTTTAACAGGGTTGGCTCCTAACAGGGCTGAATTCAGAAGAGTGAAAATTTGGGGTACCGGTCCCAATGGTTTTTTCCCTTAACAGGGTTTCCACATTAAAATCCATGTGTTATGTATGTATGGTTTATTACTTTATTATTTTACATTTCACATATGCATATCTGGATTGATTGGTATACTCTGCATATTTACTGAGCATCGGTAAATAAGTTTTACTGCTTATCGGTAATCAAGGAGAATAAGGATAAACAGGGTAAACCGACAGATAGTTAATTATTTCAAAGTATTTCAAGGCATGCATCTTGTAGGGACTTAATAATTTGAGGTTTATTGATTGGTGGATTAAAGTTTAAAGGATAAATTTTGAGGCCACTGATTCACCCCCCCCTCTCAGTTATTACTAACAGAACAAAGCAAGACTAGTATGCAAAGGGTATGCACAAGAGGAAGGTATAGACTATGGAGAGACCTTTGCATCCATTTCTAGGCTAGAAGGAGTAAGAATACTACTTGCTTATGCTACATACAAAGGATTCAAAGTATATCAAATGGATGTCAAGTCAACATTCCTAAATGGAATACTTGAAGAAGAGGTATACACTGAGCAACCATAAGGGTTTGTAGATCCAGACAAGAGGAACATGGTATGTAGACTTTAAAAAGCCTTGTATGGGTTAAAGCAAGCTCTAAGAGCCTGGTATGAATGAATTCATTCCTATCTAATAAGTATTGGATTCATAAGGACTAGTGGAAAAAACAATCTTTATCATAAAAGAAGATACCGGTGCTAACACTTTGATTGCTGAAATATTTGTTGATGACATCATATTTGGAGGCAATGATATGCTATGCAAATCATTTGCTGATGAGATGAGAAAATAATTCAATATGTCTATGTTTGGAGAGATCAAGTTATTTGTTGGTCTACAAATCATTCAACAAAGTGAAGGTATTTTCATTACATAGTCCAAGTACATCAAAGAGGTCCTAAAGATATTCAAGATGGAAGAATCCTAACCAGTTGGAACACTGATGGCTACTGGATGTAAGTTGACAAAGGAGGAAAAGGAAAAAGAGGTAAATTAGACTTTGTACAGATCAATGATTGGAAAAATCATGTATGTTGTACACACTAGACTAGATATTGCACATGCAGTAGGAATTGTTGCTAGATTTTCTACTAACCCAAGGGAATCACATATGACTACTGTGAAAATAATTCTAAGATATTTGAAGAATACTAAGTATTTCAGATTATGGTATAGAAGAGAAGGAAAATTTGAACTAAATGTGTTTATCGATGCTGATTGGGATGGTAATCTTGATGACTGAAAGAGCATAACTGGATGAGCATTCTTTATGGGTGATAGAATTGTCACATGGATCAGTAAGAAGCAAGGATGCATCTCTCAGTCTACTGCAGAAGTAGAGTATGTTGTTGCTGCTGCAAATTGCTCAAATATTGCATGGATCAAACAATTTCTAGAAGGTATGCATATGAAAATATTAGAACTAGTGATTATCTATTGTGATAACACCAGTGCAATAAACATTTCCAAGAATCAAGTCATGCATGCAAAGACTAAACACATTGCAATCAAGTATCATTATTTGAGAGAACAAGTTCAAGAAAAAGAAGTGACACTTGTGTATGTACAATCAAAAGAACAATTGGCCGATATCTTCACCAAGCCACTGCCCAAAGATACATTTGAGTACCTGAGAAAGAGACTAGGGGTCAAACCCTTGTCTACCGGTCAGTAAAAGACTAAAGTCTACATCAACATATATATTATCAGAATATCAGAAATGTTGATGCAAGCAAAGAAAAGAACTTCAAAGCTACATCTATATACAGACAGGTATATATCAGAACCAAGCACTAGAGCATAATCTTGTATTGCTGATGGATAAGGGAAATTCAAGGAATATATTATGGATAAGAGGAAAATGATTATTTGACATGAATGTCAGATATTTGAAACAATTGGCAACATACACTATTTCAATATTTGATTGGAATTGTTGTGAAAGGGAGAGAGATTGTCCATATTATCACATTCTTCTAAGAAAAGGAAGAGAGATTATCCATTATCAGATCACTCCAACAGGGAGATATCATATCCTAAGAGAGAGAAAATTGTATGAAATATTACACAAAGAGAAAGTTGCTGAAAAGAGGACAAGACATCAAAGCAGAAGAATAGTTAAAATGAGAGAAATTGACACCAGAGGAGATTCAACACATCAGAAAATAGAAAGATACAAGACTCAAATCTAAGCTAAAATAGAGCTTACCAAAGTTCAGACATTTATCGGTTATCAAACAAAGATTGGTAGTTTGATGAATCTCAAAAATTGTATTTCATATTGTATTAGAAATAGTATAGTGTGATAATATAAGTTTTGTTGCCATCAATTCCAAAGGGAGAGATTGATGAATATAACTCATTGAATGTTTGATAATGTTAAGTTGAAGATAATGCAAGGCATTAAATTAGTTAATGGTTTGTACTGTCATTGATGTCAACTTGATATAATTTGTACGGTCATGTACATAATGCCAAAGACTTCAGAGAATCAATGGAACAAAGGTTATGCTTTCAGAAATGCATAAAAGTTAAGTATTCACTAAGTGACATACAACACCGACGGAGTGCACACCATCGGTAAAGGCAAAGAAGAAAATTCATAGTGGTACCCGACGAGTTGAAGACAGTGTTGCCCGACGAAGAAAACCATAGGTTGCCTGACAAGCTGAAAATAGAGTTACCCGATAAGTAAAAATCCAACGATGCCCGATGGATAGAGATCCCAAAGCTAACTAGAGTCACACCAACAGAACTGGCAGTTGTAACTGACGACTAACTAAAGAGTTGACCGATAGAATAGAGAGTTCAAAAAATGACAAAATATCTAGCTAGCAAGAGCTAAAGATAGAATTAATTGGTTGTTTTCATTGTTTTATTCGACCAGAGTTAAGTGATTGATTTAAAGAATATTTGTACAGTTGGCAAGAAGATAACTATGAGATAAATTAGGAGTTATGCTTTAAATTAGATTGGTTGGATTGTTTTTCATGCCAAGAATCAAGAATCAAGAATAAAGAATTAAGGAATATCATGTCTATATAAGAGACAAGCATTATTCATTCCAAATATACATGGAAGGGGAGTGAATCAAAAGAGGATGATGAAGAGAAACTGATGAAGGATAACTTCATGCAATCTTGATTAATCAAGCTAAGGGAGAGCTAAAGAATTCTATAGACACTGACAAACAGTGAGCACAAAATCAAAAAGCAGAAAGTGTGGAGCACAAAGAATTGAATTGATATATAGATCAGAGAGGTAATGTACTTAAATAGGTCTAAAAATCTGCAATTCAAGTTGCATTAGAAACATGTCATTTTGTTTCAGTTTAACCATTGATGCATCAAATCTCTTAATAGAGCAAGACTTAACAGTCTTCTATATATTGAGGTACATCCCAAAGAGTGCCAAAAAGGTTGATTCATGAAAGTAGCACTAGATTTTCCTAAAGCCTATTGACAGTCTAAGAAAGATGCTGATTCAAGGATGGTAGCAAACTGAGTTGCCCGATACTAAGTGACAACCTATATGTATAAAATCCTCTAACAAGGTCACACCTAATAGTGTGTTTATAACCTTTAACAGGGTTGGCTCTTAACATGGCTCACTTTAGAAGAGTGAAAATTTGGGGTACTGGTCCCAGTGGTTTTTCCCTCAATAGGGTTTCCACGTTAAAATCCAAGTGTTATGTGTGTATGGTTTATTAATTTACTGTTTTAAATTTCACATATGCATTTCTGGATATATCAGTATACTCTACTTATTTACTGTATTTCGGTAAATAGTTATACTACATATCGGTAATCAAAGAGAATAAGGACAGACAAGGAAAACCGACAAGCAGTTAATCATTATAAGTATTTCATGGCATGCATCTTGTAGGGACTTAATAATCTGAGGTTTATTTGATTGGTGGTTAGTGATTAAAGGATAAATTTTTGAGGCCACTGATTCACCCCCCTCTCAGTTATTACTAACATACATTGTATATCATCAATACATCTACATCATGTACAAATACATGAATACTATCAAACAATCCTAGATACACAACTAATACATTCGGTTGTCACATATGTGCTTCATAATGTATAACTCCATCCACTAGTACTCTTGAATAAACCTAAATTGAAATAGTGTACAAAATACTAGTATTAAATAAAGAATACTAACTAAATATATATGAACAATGAAAGTTAGATAAACTCCAAAGCATGGTAGTTGAATCTTGTATTTCCATCATATTTGTAATCCCTTCTTTCCAAATCTACAAGAAGACTAAGTTTATTGAAAAAAATAGTTATCTAACCAAAGCATAATATACATAATGAACCAAATAATGTAATGAACCTAAGCATGATGAATCTTACAGTCATTTGGTATGAGCTACTAAAGTGTGCCTGAATATTGTATGTTCATCATATTTGGTAATTAACCGCATTTCCAAGCTACAAGAGGACTAAGTTTCTTGACCAAAAAAATTAATAACCAAAGCACAATGAACATAGTGAACCTAAGCATAATGTACATAATAAACCTTACAATCATCTGGTACATGATCTAGTCAAGTGTGCCTAAGGGGTCATCTCTCTACTTAAGAGTATCAAATATTTCTTCATGATCAACATTAAAAATTTTCCAAAGTGACTTTGTCTTTGGTTTCAGTTGATGCTTCAAAAACTTAATATTTTTTGCTATAACAAGATGCAAATACATGAAAATGGTTTTGTTCTTCTCATTGTCTTCAAATGTGGGTATGTCATTCTTTCTAATCATGTATGTTTTTAGCCATATTTTGGAAACAATAATATAACCAGTAGGATACATCATACATGAACCCATCATCATATTTCATTGGCTATGCTAGCTTTTTCATTCCTTGTAAAAATCATGCCAACTAGTAGTCTGATCTCTCATCATTCTCTTGGGATGCAACAACTGCAAAAACATGTCCTGGTTGTAGAAGATATGAAAGATGGTGATACTCAACTAAAATTTTCATGTCATCATTTTGAATGGATATTATTTGAGATAAAGGAGTTAGATGCTATGTAACCCATGCATCCATCCACTCACTTGAATTGTACTAATCCCAATCACACTAGAAACAACTGTGAAAATAACAAGCCAACTCTCATGTACAAATGGTCCATGTACTTGAATCTAAGCTTTGAAATGAATGCATCTTTGAATAATATCTAATTCTTTGAAAATCCAATCTATCATTCTATGGTTGCAATCCATAGTTATTTATGAAATCAACCACTGATATAATAGTGCCAATTGAGAAAGAGTCCTTGCACATCCTAAATTGTTGATCCAACCACTGAGATCTATGACTATGTCTTGCAGAATTATAGAAAATATTTTCATTGAAATATGAAATAAAATCAACAACACTACATTATTTGTAACCAGCTCGTATGTGGAACCTTCACCTCCACTCTTTAAAGTATATTTGACCATTTCAATTTTCTTTCCAAATTCGTGTTGGCTATCCTCATGAAAGAATGAATCAAGATTTGACAAGCCACCACATTGTGAGCATTTCTCAATTAAAGAATCATTTATATAGAAGAAACAACCATCATCTCTATGGCATAAAAATTGATCTAGCAAGTCTCTTGATGATTTTAGAAGTTGACTTGCACAACACTCCTACAACATTTCGTTAGTATGCACAGTAGAATGAATATAGCATAATAGTTTACGGTGCATTGAAAAATACACATCGTATTTGCAACAAAAAGTATTTTGAATCTTAAGAGGTACACAATAAAATGGATTTAAGGATTCAAAATCCCTTTTTGATATTTTAAATGTTGGATGTGTCCCACAATTTTTTTTAACAACATTGTTTAACTTACTTTCAAATAATAATTAAGATGTGGTGTGCAATCTTGATTGCCAATTCTTAACTTTAAGACATCCTTAACATTGGGTGACACTCTTGAGTTAGAGTGCCAAAATATCTGAATTTCCTCTTTACACTATCAAATAAATTCTTATCAACATGTGAAATCCTCCCACCAAAAGCCCATGTATCATTTTGAAGAGGATTGTCAAGTCTTTCTCTTCATACAAACGCTCTATCCAATGTTTTATGATTTATGTTTAAATCAACACAAGTTTGTCTCATAAAGTGAGCCTCTATCAAATGATGACTTACTAAGGAGGTTGTAATAACCCTCCATTAAGATCTCTTATCCTTTTTCCTTGATATTATTTCCAATATAATTTATAGAATTAAAAATATTTTTGACAGTAATAGTAGTTTTCTTTGTCTTCTTGTTCACACTAATCTTGAATTTTTATAGCATAGGTCTCATATTTTGCATCTTTAGAAATTGTACAAAAAGTTGGCATTTCTCAATCAATGTGTTATTACTAAAAACAATATTAAAAAGTTTTGTATCCCACAATTGAATAGTTCTTGTTGATCCCTCACCTTCAAAATTGATTACAATGTTATCATTGATTTTAAGTAACCATTTTGGGGTTCTTGAAGTATTGAATTTAGACTTCATCTGTCTTCCACATAAGGGAATTTATTTCTCATGTAATTTGGTGTTGTATTATGTTCATTTGGCTCATCAACATCATTTTCTATGCCAATTTCAACACTTTCATTTTTTATGCCAATTCCAACATTCTCATTTCTATGCCCATTCCAACATTTTAATTTGGCTCATTTTATATGCAATTTCCAAAATTATTATTTTCTATGCCCATTCCAGCATTTCATTTATTTCATTTTCTATGCCAATTCTAACATTACTCATATTAATTTCAAACTTTTCATTTTGAAATTGAGTATCTTGTGCAACATTTTCATTCCCAATCTCTAAATTGTAATTCTCATTTTCAAAATCATGCTCAATATTTTCAAATTGAATCTCTTATTCACTTGAAATAACATTTAGGAGTGAACTAGAGGCCTCACCTACACTAATATTTGACATACATTCTATATCTCTTTATCTATATGCTTCAATTTGGTCATATGTAATTTTTCTCATTCAGTTTTTCTTGGCAACTGTTTCTCCCCATTATACCTCCAAAAGATGATTGTTAATGATAAATATGCTCAAAAAACTCTTATTTTGTCTCTTTCTATTTGAAAACCTGTGTTTTTCACTTGCAAAAAGAATGTAGGGACCATTGGAATGAGAAAACTGGCTCACTACCCTATTTTGTGTTGGCATAAGATTGATGATATGAAGGATTTGTATGTTGTCATTGATGGAAACCATACACTATTCTAGTGATTACTGATTATGATATAATGATACCATAAGTTAGACTACAAATTTGGCTAAGTATGGAATGATAGACACAATTTACTGGATTCGGTATATGGATCGATGAAGACACAAATGATCAATTTTTGAGGTACGAACCAAGGAGGATATTTTTATAGGTATTATGTATCTTTTTATATGATTGTAGTAGTTTATATTATCATTTGACAAAGTTATAGATGTCTAAGTATTGGGTTAGCAAAGTTCAATGGAGGACAAAGATAGTTGGTCAGTGAATCGATCAGTGATCCTATCAGATCAATGATCTAATCTATTTGATAGTTGATTATGGTAGAGACGACATGGTTGGTGTCATATATGTTTGTGTTCAAGGTTATGAACACATTTTGATGATAGATATAGCCAATACTTCACATGTTATCTATTTTGTTCTTGAATCCGATAGTATGAGTAAATATCCCTGATTAAGGATATATAAGATCAAGTTTTTGAGATGTTTTGCATGAGTGATGGTTGAATATGATATATATATATATATATTTTATGTGATTGATGGATCAGGAATAGAGATTTGGCTATGAGTTGAGCAGTTTGTTTTGTACTTGCATGGAACTATATTGGCAGTGTTGATGTTGTTTCTAGTTAACTTTTGTAGATAAATCATTTTGTATGTTAGTGAGCCTCTCAAGGTTGTATACCTATTTTTTAATATGAGAAATGAGCTCTAGGATGTAATCCTGAATGCATGTGCATTCCCTTTATGTACTAAACCCCTAACATGGTAACTTATTTATGTAAAAGTAATACTTGTGGATTCCATACCCACTGTGGTTTTTCCCTTAACTAGGTTTCCACACAGAATTCATGGTGTTATGATGTTGTAGATGATTTTATTATATTTTAGTTGTCTATTTTTTATTGCTTGGAGTTTATGGTTATGCAATCAAGACAAAAAGGTATTAAAATCTAGAATACTAATTCAACCCCCTCTCTCAGTGTTTTCAAGGATGAATTCAAGATATTAGTAGAGAAGAAGTTTGCACAGGTAATGAAGTTTCTATATTTATTTGAAGCATATTGGGTTCAGTATGTTCTTAGTAGGGTGCATGATCAATTTATGTTGCTAGAAAAACCTTACAAGATCATGAAGGAGGTAGTGAAGGAAATTATAGGATTCTATGATAGTGGAGAGGTGTGTACAATGAGATCTATTCAGAAGGACACAATGACAAACCTCACTAGCTCTCAGTGGGACAAGTGAGAAATGATAGTGAATAATATTTTTCAAGTTGATGTGAAATTCACATCCATGGTTCTTAGTTACAAGGTATTTCCTTCAAGTAGAGAGAATTCCATTTCCAAAAAAATTATATATGTTGCATACCATATGGTGAAAGAAAGTGAGGAATATGACATATGCGAAACATTGAGGGATCAAATCATGAAGAACATGGAGAAGATAAAGAAGGAAAATAAGTAATTCTTCAAGTATGGGAATCTATTGGTATGTATGCATTTCTATTTCATCAATTAATTCCTAGAGTAGGAAACATCAAATGGAAAGAAGATAAACTAGTAGCTATTCAGATCAAGGAATTTTATGAAATGCTAGGAGAGAAGCAAGCACGAATTGATATGTGGAGATACTTTAAAAGTTTTCAAGAATCTATGCATTTGAGGTATAGGATTCCACATAAGATAGTGAGGAAGTATGAAGACATAATATGTTTCATGGTAGAGATTGATGGTTGCTTGACGGAGGTAGAAGACCCTAGAACATCTTGGGTAATGCCTATGGGATATGAGGTGGATGGTCCACTTCTTGAGGCGTATGCTAAATAAATTTTGAAGAAACCTTTGGAAAAATATGAGAAAAGGTTCAATACTTATGTAGAGAAGAGACTTGAAGTGCATGAGATACTCACTAGACCTGGCAGAGAAAGATTTTTTTTTTGAGATGGTTGGTGAAAAGATGGGTTTCACTAAAGAATAAATGGCATAAGAAAGGAAGAAATTTTAGGAAGAGGAAAAGAAGAAGGGAAAGGAAAAGGTTGCAAATAAACCTATTACTGTTGATGATGATTCCCCTCTTGAATATATACCATTCACACTATTATCTAGAGTAAAACAAACAAGGAGATCACTGAAATCTACTTTTAGTTCATTGGAGAAGAAAGTGGAAAAAAAACCTATTACACCTAAACTAGTTACACTGAAGGATACACCATCTAAACTTGTTAAGACAGAGCATGACACTAGCAAGAGAGTCAAGTCAAAAGGGAAAATAACTTATAATAGACACAAAGGTTATGACAAAGAAGAGACAAAAAACTCAGATGATTCAGTGAAGAGGTTGAGAGAAGAAGGAGCTAAGGCAGCTAGAGTGGTGAGGGATTATATGCCTAAGAAAGATTAGACAATAGGAGAGCCTATGATTATATCTGGTAAACCATTTTTCACATGCAATGATACTTTGAATAATATAACACGTCATGCCATATTAGTTCAATTGTATAAATATTATAGTTTGAATGATGATGATGATAAGAGAAGATTGGAAGAAGGAATGATTGAATATATGAATAAGTATAATAAAGATTTTGTTGAGATCAAAGGGGACATCCCTGATGATCTATTTGACTAACTTAAGGCTAGGAGATTGACAATACAGAAGAAGGACACAGATATCAAAGAATTGATATTAATCAATTTATGTCTTGTTATTGCAAAAGAGGAAATATAAATTCTACTTGAGGAAGAAAAGAAGGAATTAAAATGGAAGTCGAGGATAAACAAGCTTATGCTTGGACACATTGGTGAGGTGAATAAAGAAACAAAGAAGGTAATGACATAGATTCTGATGAGACAACAATATAAAGTTAATCAGAAATATGATGAGAATTCTGATGAGCCATTAGATAAACCTTTACATATGACTGATGATATACCCAACATATTCATTTATGGTGTTCCTATTACACTATCAATTGGAGATGAAGAAGGAGATATCCCCAGAGTTCTAAACTAAAAAGAAATAATGAAAGGGGAAAATATGACTTAGTTATGGAGAAGAAGGAAGATGAAGCAAAAGACAAAATTGATGATAAGAATGTAGAAATAATAGAAGTAGAAGAGATAATGACTGATTAGATTCATGTAGTAGATGAACATATAGGTTTGGTACTGAAGAATATTATTGATGAAGCAACAACAAGGAAAGATATTACTGATTCAAAGGAAGTGTAGATGATTCAAGGTCCAATTCAGTTGGATGCTCTTAGCCATGAAAAATTATTGAACATTTCTACTATTGCACACACTAGGGATAGGAATCAGATCTTGAGGACTCAATGAAAAGGAAATGAGTTTATTACCTTGGCATCTCAATTTATGTGCAATATTTTACCTAAATATGTAATGAATTAGAATGAATCCACTTCAGGTTAGTTGGAAAACTTGTTGAAGGCTGCAAATAATCATTTTGAATCATGAGAACAGTTAACATTGGTAAAAGTAAAAGGAGAATATGAAGTTAAGAGAGTCAATGAGTTGAAGAAAAAGATTGTTACATACAAGAATTATTTGGGCTTGGGAATTCAAAGAGTAAATAATTCTTTGCATGAGGGAAGTAATTTTTACATAAGATGCATTGATTGTTCTGGTTGTGTATCAATGTGGAAAAAGTCATTAATGAGACTGAGGAGAAGCTATCAAAATTTTCAAAGTCTTTAAATCCTTTGAAGACTTTAGATTTAGTTCATACAACACAAGTGAAAACACTAAATGAAAAAATTAGAACACTTGTGACTGAGAAGAAGAGATTTAATGGGAGAGTCAATCAAATTTAACTTAATTATTCTTAAGCTTGATATTTTGTTCAACAACTTGAGGGAAGCAGATCTTACCTATAAAATGCCTAAAACTTTTGATCTTCTTAATACCGAGGAGGTGACTTATGCAATCTATGGAAAGATTATGATGATGGAAATATTGAAAAAGAGTTGTGATATAGATTTTGCATCTCTAAGGAGAAATTTTTCAGAAGTATTTAATCTATTGTAAGTATACTTTGAACATTCTTGTATATAGTGAATAATATAGGAATTTTTTAATTGAATTTTGAGGACCCTGACCTTTTCAATTGATGTCAAAGGGGGAGAGATAAGGAGATAAAAATGACAGATTTAGCTCAGGGGGAGCTCAATTTTGGAAAGGAGAGATAAGGAGAGACACTTTTTGGAGTTTGGCATTTTGCTTGGAAACTTAGTCATTTTTGCTAAGTGTTCCCATAAACGCAAAAGGGGGTGATTGTTGGCATGAGATTGATGATATGAAGGAGTTGTATGTTTTCATTGATGGATACACTATTATAGTGATGACCGATTATAATATAGTGATACTAAAAGTTAGACTACATATTTGGTTAAGTATGGAATGACAGATGTAGTTTACTAGGTTAGGTATATGGATAGGTGAAGACAAAAATGATAGAATTTTGAGGAGTGAACCTAGGAGGATATTCTCAAAGGTATTATGTATATTTTTCCATGATCACATATATTTATATTATCATTTGACAGAGTTATAGCTATATGAGTATCGGGTTAGCAGAGTTCAATGGATCGATCATCGATCCTATCAGATCAATGATCTGATCAGTTTGATAGGTTATTATGGTAGAGACGACATGGTTGGTGTCATATATGATTGTGTTCAAGGTTAGGAACAAATTTTGATGATAGATCTGGCTGACACTTCACACATTATCAATTTTTTTCTTGAAGATGACAACGTGAGTAAATATCTTTGATGAAGGATATATAAGACCAAGTTTTTGAGATGTTTTGCATGAGATGGTTGAATATGATAGCTATAAATTGCATGTTATTGATTTATCAGTAGCATATATTTGATTATTAGTTGAGCATTTGTTTTGTACTTGCATGAAACTATATTGGCATTGTTGATGTTGTTTTCCAGTTCATTTTTGTAGATAAATCATTTTGTATGACAGTGAGCCTCTGAAGGTTGTATACCTATTTTTGTAATCTAAGGAGTGAGATCTAGGCTATAAGGCTGAATGCATGTGCATTCTCTTTATGTACTAAATCCCTAATTGTGTAACTTATTTCTACATAAGTAATACTTGTGGGTTCCATCCCCACCAATGTTTTTCCCTTAACCTGATTTCCATGAAAAAGTCATGGTGTTATGACATCGTGGATTCTTTGCTTATTTTTTAGTTGTTTATTGTTTATTTCTTTGAGTTTATGGTTATGCAATGAAGTTTAAAAACTATTAAAAGCTAGAACACTGATTCCTCCCTCATAGGGTTCCTCAATCCTAACATTTTGTGTGGCCAAGTATCAAATATTGGATTATTTTCAAGATATCCAATACTAATCCAATATCCGATATTTTTAACATGATCCAAAAATTCAAATGGGTGCCAAGAATTTACTATTTTCACCCTTATGAAAATGTATCGGATACTAGATTCATATCATATATCCACTAGTAAAAAAATTCATATATACATTTAATGCATTATATATAATACATATATGTATTTATGATAATTTAATACACATATTGTAATGAGAGAGAGAGAGAGAGAGAGAGAGAGAGAGAGAGAGAGAGAGAGAGAGAGATGTTAGGATTAAGGAACACTAGGATAGGGGTGAATCAATGTTCTAGCACTTTTGAATTTATTAAACTAATTTCTAACCAAATGTAATTGAAATTAAACAAAAAAAACACAAGAAAAACATCCACAACATTATGAAACCATGGTTTTTATCATGGAAACTCATTTAAGGGAAAAACCATGGTGGAGATGAAACCCACAAGTAACTACTTCTGCATACATAAGTGATCCTGTTATAGGTTTGAGTACATAGGGGAATGCACATGAATTCATGATTACAACCTAGAGCTCACTACTATGATAAAAACATATAAAGGCTCATTGTTCAGATTACAACATATAAAGGCTCATTGACATACACAATGATAGGATTATAATTCATTAAAATAAACTGAGAGTTAGTGTCTACTATGCTTGAACAGTTCCATGTTAGTACAATGTAAATCTACTTATCTGATATTCAAGCCTCTAATCACTGATCCATCACACATACACAATATATCATTATCTTATCCAACCATCACCTATATAAATCACCACAAAAAATTAAGCTTATAAATCCTTTAGCAAAAATAATATCTCCATTAGTTGGCCTCAAACATAATATGAATAATATGTGAAGTGTCGACCAGATCCAAGCTCAAAATGTGTTCCTAACCTTGAACAATGACATAGATATCATCATGCATATTGATTATTTCAAATAAAACTCTTCAACTAATCAGATCATCGATATGTTAGGATTGTTGATCGATCCAATAACCAACTGTCTCTGTTCTTAACTATTCTCTGTATACTCGAAACTCAGAATGATATAAATCAATCAAATGATAACATTAAGTGCTTTAAATGTAAAACAAGATAGATAATACCTCTTTGAAGCTCCTCCTAGGTTCTCACTCCAAAATTCTATCATACCTTCTTGTACCCATCCATATACCAAACACTGTATACCATGCCATTTTTCCCATACTTAGCCAAATCTATATTCTAACCTTCAGTATCACCATGATATGACAATTAGTCATGGAAAACATGTATAGTTTCCATGAATTAAAACATATAAACTAACAATATCAGTGTCTCTTGCCAACAATATCCCCCTCTAGCATTGATGTTAACACTTAGAGAAAAATGACTAAGTGTCCAAATAAAATGACTAAGTTTCCATGAATTAAAACATATAAACTAACAATATCAGGGTCTCTTGCCAACAATATCCCCCTCTAGCATTGATGTTAACACTTAGAGAAAAATGACTAAGTGTCCAAACAAAATGCCAAAATCCAAAAATGATCTCTCTCTATCCAAAAATATTTGCTCCCTCTGAGTTGAATCTCTAATTTTTCTCTTGTTATCTGGTGTAGGAGCACCTAGGTAGGACTAATGATGTAATGTGACCTAGGGCTTCTTTTGATGTTTTGGCTTGTAGTGGTTCTATCCAGACCACTATGTTAATAAAGGGACATGTAGGTCCTCGTGTGTAGTGGGTTAAGTGAGAGGATGCTTGATTGGGTCCTTAGTGACCTTTGAGTCCATCTAGGTTGATTAGCGTGTTTTGTGATTGTAGTGCTAAATTTTTCCAAGAAAGGGAAAAAGGTCCTATTTCATGTTTTTACACCTTAACTAGTGATTTGGGTAAGTTTGGACAACTTTTGACCAACTTTGGATAGCATATCCAAAAAGTTGCAAAAGTTGTCAATGTTGTCATTGCCAACATTGACAACATTTGTCGCAAGAATGAAACTTTGATGGAATTAGTTCCTTAAATATCTGAAACCAATTTTTTAGTGCCTTGGTAAACTACTTAAGGCTATCCTCGATCATTTTCAAGGGTTGGCATTATTGTGTCAGAGTGTGTACGGACTGTATAATCAAAGAACTGTTACAATTTGTGTGATTTCTGAGCATTTAGCATTAAAATGGATTACATCATCTTCTTTAGCTTGTGATTATGTTAATGAATATTTTTTTAGGATTTTTTGTGGAGTTAGTTTTCTATTTTTAGTAGTTTTAGTTTCTTTTGTAAATTATTTTAGTTTCTGTCTAGTCGCTGGCCTGAATAAGGCAGTGTGTGCAAATAGAATCATAAGTTCATTCTCCACTGTGGAACTTACATGGGCCATTGGGATATGGAAAGTGACTCCATGTACATTATTTACAGTGAAGGAGGGGTCCAGAAAAGCATGATAGCTATTTATAAGGTGATGCCCTAGGCGAGCTAGAGATGCATGGCTAGGGATCACCATCAATTACAAAGCTAGTTTGGTGGATTGAAAGCATTAATTGCTTCAATAAAAGCTTGGAGGGGAGTAGGGTTATGTGTTGTGGAGCCTCAACTTGAATGGGAAGGTTTTATGAATGATTCTTAGTGGCAAGAACAAATTTTTTGTCAGACTAGCTTTGAAAGCCATGAAACACTAAATTTTAGCCTCAATTATAGGCAAAGCTGTATGGATAGCTTGGAAACCCTAGACCTACAAAATATCTAGTGTCTTGATAAAGGGTATCTGGATCCTATGCCTTTTTTCATACTTGTTAAGAATTTTTGTGAGTTATTGCAGAAAAAGAGCCTAATTAGGCCTAATTGCTTGTAGCCCTATTTGGAAAGCAATTGTTGTGTTTCTTGGAACTCGATTAGGGTTCCAATGCAAAATATGGTTGCAGGTAGTGGAAAGGATCCTAGTAACATCTTGAAAGCCCTATTTCTCTTTTTGGAGTGGTTACTAATAAACTTGGTTTAGTTTGAGCATTTTGGGAAGATGGAGCAAGAAAGGCTAGCAAGAGCCTTGGAAGAAGCATGGTGAGTTTTTGTTCTACATTGTTGGTGTTCACTAGTTGAAAGGAGTAGGATCTTGTGAGGAGAATCATAAGGAGAATAGGGTTAGTTGAAGAACCCTATTAGGTCAGTGAGTGACCCAGGATCCCCTAGAGGAAGCTAGGGAAAAGCAAGACTAGTGTTACATTAGAGTGGTATCAGAGCAAGTTGAGAAACTTGGGAAGTTAGTGCATGTTTGCAGCTACTGGTGAATCAGTAGGAGAGTCAAAGATGGTGAAAAATGTAGAGTTATCTAAGGAAGTTGATGAGAAAAAGGAGAGGAATTGAATCCTTGAGGAAGCCTTCAAGGCATGAGGTTAAGGCTAGAGAAAGTTGCTAATGAAGTAGCTAGAAGAAGAGAAGGAGTGGAAAGCAGTGATAGGGGAAAGAAGATTGCCGAGGAAGACATCATTATGGAACTAGACCCTATTTTGAATGAAGATCCATTCTTGAAGGCCATCAAAGCATTAGGTGGAAAAGCATTAGAAGGAATCCCTTTGTTTAGGGGCAAGATGGATATTGAAACAGTAATGGATTGGATAGAGGGGATGGAGAACCATTTTGAATGTGAGGGTGTGACTAAAGCCCAAAAGCTTAAGGTGGCCAAGTCTAGACTCAGAGGGTGAGCTTTGACTTGGTGGAAATACCTTCAAGATGAGAGGGTAAGAATGGGGAAGAAACCTATAGCAAATTGGAATGCCATGGTGACCAAGCTGAAGGAGAATTATCTCCTGGAGGATTATGAAATCCAACTTCATAGAAAGAGGCAAAAATTGAAAAAAAAAGACCTAGATGTGGCCTCATACCATGAGGAATTCCAAATATTGTGTCTAAGGTCTAAATTGAAAGAATAGGAGTCAATTAAAGTGGCTAGATACTTGGGTGGATTGAAATGGAACATCCAAGAGGAGATTAACCTATGGACACCAACTACAATACATAAGTGTCATCAGTTAGCCATAAGAGTGGAGGAGAAGAAAAAGAAGAAGGGTGACTCTAGATTCAAGAATAATAGAGGTAGAGGAAGAGACCAAAGGGGTAAAAGAGGAGGCTACCAAGGAAGATTTAGTGAGCAAAGGTCACAAGGTGAGAACAAGTTGACAGAGCAGTAGACTGAAAGCAGTTCAAGAGGAGGCTATAACAGAGGCAGGGGTAATCATGGTGGTTCTAATAGAGGAAGAGGAGGTAGGAGTAGTTCTTACTTTGCAACCATGAAGTGTTATTATTGTGGGAAATTAGGTCATCCAACCTATAGATGCTTTGAGAAATGTTCTATAGAAAATAGTGAAAAAGGGTAGCATATGCTCATGAGGACACTTCAAGTGTCAAAGCACTTGAGATTGACCATCTAGATTCAGAGATGGGTGAAAAATTGATGTTCAGGATAGTACTGATAAGAAAACCAATCAAGGATGAGCCCAAACATAGGAGGGCATTGTTTAGAATGAGATGCAAGATTCTTGGTAAGGTTTGTAAAGTGTTTTTGGACTCTAGATCCATAGATAATATCATCTCAGAGGAGGCAGTAGTGAAACTAAAGCTAGATAAAATACCCAATGTAAATCACTATACGGTGACATGGCTCAACAAAGGCCAAAGTGTATTGGTTGATAAGAAAGCATGGGTTGAGTTTTCAATAACAGGATACAAGGATAAGCTACTTTGTGACATCCTACCAATGGATGCTTTCCATTTTCTATTAGGAAGGCCTTGGCAATTTGACAATGGAGCAGTGTATGATGGGAAGGATAATTCCATCACATTAAAGAAAGGAGGAAAAACTTTCAACATTCAGTCTCTGCTAGAAGATGAAGAACCATAGTCAAAGAATCCTAATGTCATGTTGTGTAGTGGGAAGGAGTTTTTGAAGGATATCAAGGATGATGAGAGTGAAGGGTATGCCATTGTGCTAAGAAAAAAGGAGGAAGAAAAACCAGTCAAGGAGCCATTACCACTAGAGGTACAATAACTTCTTCTGAAGTATAAAGACATAGTGAGTGATGGCACTCCTGCAACCCTACCACCTAAGATGGTAATAAGTCACCAAATAGACTTTGTGCCAGGGGCATCTCTGCCCAATAAGGCAGCATACAAGCTTACTCATGATTAGAATTTGGAGGTAGAAAGATAAGTGCAAGAACTCTTGGATCAAGGCTTGATCAAGAAGAGTATTAGCCCTTGTGGAGTCCCAGTTGTGTTGGCATCCAAGAAGGGAGGAAAATGAAGAATTTGTACAGATTCAAGGACCATAAACAAAATTATAATAAGGTATAGGTTCCCTATACCTAGGATTGAAGATCTAATGGATTGCCTTGGAGGGGCAATGTACTTTACCAAGTTGGACTTGAAGAGTGGGTATCACCAAATCAAGGTGAAGGAAGGAAATGAAAGGAAAATGACATTCAAGACCACATATGGATTATATGAATGGCTTGTTATGCCATTTGGCCTCTCTAATGCTCCAAGCACATTCATGAGGCTCATGAATGAGGTTCTCAAGGAATTCACAGGGAAGTTTGTTGTGGTATATCTTGATGATATACTAATATTTAGCAAGACAAGGGAGGAGCATGTAAAACATGTAGATGCAGTATTGCAAAGATTACATGAAGAGAAGTTGGCTATTAACCTTGAGAAGTGTGAGTTCTTCAAGCAAGAACTAGTGTATTTGGGCTTTGTAGTGTCCAAAGGGTCTTTGAAGATGGACCAAGACAAGGTTTCTTCTATCCTAAACTGGCCTCCACCTACCACAGCCACTAAGGTAAGAAGTTTCCATGGCCTTGCAAATTTTTAGAGGAAATTAATTAGGAATTCTAGTGGGATATGTGCACCATTATTGGATACTATTAAAGGTGGGGTCAAAAATAACTTTAGGTGGACCTTAGAAGTAGAGAAAGCCTTTGAGATGTTGAAAAACAAGTGGCTACTCAACCTGTCCTACAATTTCCAAGCTTTGAGAAATTATTCACTATTGAATGTGATGCAAGTGGGATGGCAGTAGGGGGTGTATTGAGTCAAGAAGGTAGGCCAATTGCCTTATTTAGTGAAAAATTGAATGAAGCAAAGAAGAGATATTCTTCATATGATTTGGAACTATATGCTTTAGTTTAGTCCCTTAGAAAATGGAGGCATTATCTATTGCCTAAAGAGTTTGTGGTATTTACTAACAATCAAGCTCTTAGCTACATAAATACTTAGGAGAAAATAAGCAATAGGCATCTGAAATAGATTGAGTATTTACAAGCATTTACCTTTACTATAAAGCACAAGAAGAGACATCTCAATAAGGTTGAAGATGCCTTAAGCCAGAGGTTGTTGACAGTCCAAGAAGTCCAATTGAATAGCATTGACATTGATAGTTTTAGAGATCTTTACAAGGAAGATGAGGACTTTGGGGAAGCATACAAGGTGTGTGTTGACTTTCAAAACCATTTCCATAGAAATTTATCAGAGTTTACTTTACAGAATGGATTTTTATTCAGGGGTAACTAGTTATGTGTGCCAAGAGGCTCTACAAGGATGAATCTCATATAGGAGAAACATAATGGATCCTTAAGTGGTCACTTTGGTATGAACAAAACCTTAGAGCTTGTGTAAAGGTTCTACCATTGGCCAAAGTTGGTGAAAGATGTCACCAAATATGTGGAGAAGTGTGTTGTTTGCATGAAGGCAAAAGTAGGAATGAGTAATGCAGGGTTTTATCAGCCTTTACCAGTCCCTAACTAGCCATGGGAGTGTGTGAGCATGGACTTCATAGTAGGTCTACCCAAAACCAAGCAGGGGTATGATAGAATTTATGTTGTTGTTGATAGATTTAGTAAAATGGGACATTTCATTTCATGTAAGAATACTAATGATGCTAGCCACATAGCCTATTTGTTCTTTAAGGAGATTGTGAGGATCCATGGTCTTCCTTTGAGCATAGTATCAGATAGGGATGTATACTTTATGAGCCATTTTTGGAGGATATTATGGAATAGATTGGGTACCAATCTATCTTTTGGTTCAGCCTACCACCCTCAAACTGATGGCCAAACTAAGGTGGTGAACAGGGTATTGGGTAACCTATTGAGGTGCCTAACTAAGGAGTATGTGCAGACTTGGGATGTGGTCATACCCTAAATAGAATATGCTTACAATGATGGCAAGAAAAAAATGATAGGAATAAGCCCATTTGAGGTTGTTTATGGCATGCACCCTAGGGATGTTTGTGAGATCAGGGATCTTGGAGGTATAGATTACAGAAGTGGACATGCTGAGGACTTCACCCATACTATGAAGGAGATCCAAGAACAAGTCAAGAAGAAAATCCAAGACAATTAACAAAATTTGAAGGCCAAAGTTGATGAAAAGAGGAGAGATGTTCAATTTGAAGTGGGTGACTATGTGATGGTTGACTTGAAAAAGTCAAGGCTATAGAAAGGTGTCCCTACCAAGCTTCAGATGAAAAGGGTGGGACCTTGCAAAATCCTAGCCAAATATGGGGCTAATTCTTATAAGATAGACTTATCATCAAATTTGAGCATATCTCTGGTGTTTAATGTATAGGACTTAATCCACTTTAGAGATAAGATAGATGAGATCAGTCAGGGAAGTCAAGGAATCAGTGGGGATGTTGAGGTTACTATATTGCCTCCCAAACCACAGATGATAGTTGAAAAAGTTCTGGACTCCAGGGTTAAAAAGACTAAAAGGCATAATCTCTACATGGAACACCTAATTCAGTGGAAGGATAGACCAGAGTCAGAGGCCTCATGGATTGCTAAGGCAGGATTCAAGAAGGTGGGCATTTTAGAGGATATACTGTCCACAAGAGTGACATAGCTTTACCTTATGGGGGAGTATGGTGCAGGAGCACCTAGGTAGGGCTAATGATGCAATGTGACCTAGGGCTTCTTTTGATGTTTTGGCTTGTAGTGGTTCTATCCAGACCATTAGGTTAATAAAGGGACATGTAGGTCCAAGTGTGTAGTGGGTTAAGTGAGAGGATGCCTGATTAGGTCCTTAGTGACCTTTGAGTCCATCTAGGTTAATTAGGGTGTTTTGTGATTGTAGTGCCAAATTTGGCCAGGAAAGGGACTAAAGGTCCTATTTCATATTTTTACACCTTAACTAGTGATTTGGGTAAGTTTGGACAACTTTTGACCAAGTTTGGATAGCATATCCAAAAAGTTGCAAAAGTTGTCAATGTTGTCATTGACAACATTAACAACATTTGTTGCAAGAATGCACCTTTGATGGAATTATTTCCTTAACTATCTGAAACCATTGTTTTAATTCCTTGGTAGAATACTTAAGGCTATCCTCGATCATTTTCAAGGGTTGGCATTATTGTGTCAGAGTGTGTATGGACTGCATAATCAAAGAACTGTTACAGTTTGTGTGATTTCTGAGAATTTAGCATTAAGATGAATTAGATCATCTTCTGTAGCCTGTGATTATGTTAATGTATAATTTTTTAAGATTCTATGTGGATTTATTTTTCTATTTTGGGTAGTTTTAGTTTCTTTTATAAATTCTTTTAGTTTTTGTCCAGTCGCTGGCATGAATAAGGCAGTGTGTGCAAATGGAGTCATAAGTCCATTTTCCACCATGGAATTTACACGGGCCATTGGGATATGGAAGGTGACTCCATGTAAATTTTTTATAGTGAAGGAGGGGCCCATAAAATCATGGTAGCTATTTATAAGGTGATTCCCTAGGCGAGCCAGAGATGCATGGCTAGGGATCACCAGCAGTTGCAGAGCTAGTTTGGTGGATTGAAAGAATTCATTGCTTCAATAAATATTGGAGGGGAGTAGGGTTATGTGTTTTGGAGTCCCAACTTGCATGGGAAGGTTTGATGAATGATTTTTAGTGGCAAGAACAAAGTTTCTATCAGACTGGCTTTGAAAGCCACGAAACCCTGAATATTAGCCTCAATTAAAGGCAGAGCTGTACGGACAACTTGAAAATCCTAGAACTAGAAAATATCTAGTGTCTTGATAAAGGGTATCTAGATCCTATGCCTATTTTCATATGTGTTAAGACTTTTTGTGAGTTATTGTAGAAAAAGAGCCTAATTAGGCCTAATTGCTTGTAGCCCTATTTGGAAAGCAATTGTTGTGTTTCTTGGAACTCGATTAGGGTTCCAATGAAAAATGTGATTGCAGGTAGTGGAAAGGATCCTAGTAACATCTTGAAAGCCCTATTTCTCTTTGTGGATTGGTTACTGATCAGCTTGGGTCAGTTTGAGCATTTTGGGAAGATGGAGCAAGAAAGTCTAGCAAGAGCCTTGGAAGAAGCATGGTGAGTTTTTGTTCTACATTGTTGGTATTCACTAGTTGAAAGGACTAGGATCTTGTGAGGATAA
The DNA here is from genome assembly GCA_018584345.1 of Thuja plicata. Classification (NCBI taxonomy): domain Eukaryota; kingdom Viridiplantae; phylum Streptophyta; class Pinopsida; order Cupressales; family Cupressaceae; genus Thuja; species Thuja plicata. Next base: position 5,219,053 of record MU225099.1, on the reverse strand, counting down.
TACTAAGGAGAATAGGGTTATTTGAAGAACCCTATTAGGTCAGTGAGTGACCTAGGATCCCCTAGAGGAAGCTAGGGAAAAGCAAGACTAGTATTACATCATTATCTCTCCCCCTTTAACATCAATGGCAAAGGTTAGAACTCAAAAATATTATCTTACCAAAATCCTAAGTAACTTTTCTATATACAAGCTATCAAAAAATACTTACAAAAGTTTGAAAATGTCTAAGAAATTATTCCTTAGAGCTATAAAATCATTATCCCAACTCTTCTTCATACTCTCCATTACTTCAATCTACCCACAAATTGCATAAGCTTCTTTCTCCACAGTAATAAGGTATGGAGTATCTGGTAAATTATAAATTGGTTCTACCTCCTTCAGACCGTTCAATATAATATCAAGCTTAGGAATAATTAAGCTCATAAGCTGACCAATTCTGCCCTTCACTCTTTGATTTTAAGTGACAAGTGTCCTGATTTTATCATCTAAAGTTGTCACCTGCACTGCATGCACCAAATCTAAAGTATTTTAAGGATCAAAAGAATTTTATATTTAAATTATCTTATCCTCACTCTCCTTAATGATTTTATCAACATCAGACACACATCTAATATAATCAATAAAACCTTTGTAAATTGTGCTTCCTTCAGACAAAGCATTCTTCACTCCGTCAATTTCCAGGCCCAAAGAGTTTTTTTCCATGGAAATCTCATCCTTCAACTGATTAAGTCTTTTAATCTCATATTCATTTTGTACCTTCACCAATGCTAAATTTTCCAAAGATTCAAAATGTATGTTTATTTCTTTCAAAAAACTTTCTAACTGACCTAAAGTAGATTCATTCTAATTTGTTGCATTGGTCAGCATGATCTTGCTCAAAAATTGAGATGCAAGAGTAAGAAACTCACTATGTTTCCTATGTTTCATCAATATCTTATTCTTTTCTTTTGTATGAGCTAAAATAGTAATATCCATAAATTATTTAGGGTTGAGAGCATCTAATTGAATTGGACCTTGAATGATTTGCATTTCCTCCAAATTAGTGATGTCTTTTTCATCTAATTCCTTTGTACTGTCTCTTTCCACCTCTTCAATCTTAGCATTTACATCCAAAACTTTTTTTTCAACTCCTTCATGAGTCTGATCTTTTATTGTCTCCTCTTCTCTTTTGATCTCTATTTTCTTTGCCTCTACATTTCCATTATTCTGATCATCTGATTTCTCTTTTGCTTCTTCTTCCTTCTCCTTCTCATCAAGATCATACTCTCCCTCTTTTATTGTTTCCTTGTAGTTAGTTACTCCAGGAATATCTTCCTCATCATCATCATTACCAACTAAAAGTGTAATAGGAACACCAGAGATGAATATATTTGGTTCTTCATTAGTCATGTGAAAAGATATGTCTAGTGGTTCATTATCATCAATATGTACTTCTTTCTTATCATTCTTCTATGCAACCTCAACATAATTTGTGTCATCATGTTATTTTTTTCCTTGGCAACCTCATCTATATTTCCAAGCATAAGTTTGTTTATTCTTGTCTTCCAATTCAACTCTTTCCTAGCTTCCTCAAGAATAATGTCTACTTCCTCCTTAGCAATAACAAGACATAGATTGACCAAATTAAATTCTCTTATTATTTTGTCCCCATCTTGAGTTGTCAACCTCCTAGCTTCAAGTGTACTAATATATAATCAAGGATGTCCCATTTGATCTCAACCAATTCTCTATTATACTTGTTTAGGTATATAATTATGCAATCCTCAAATTTTCATTTCTCATCCTCATCATACAATTTATAATACCTCTTCAATTGGAATAATATACCATGAAGTTTCATGTTCTTCAAAATATCACTGCATGAGAAATGTGTCTTACCAGTAACAACAATAGACTCCTTAGCTTTAGAATCATTATTAGGTGTAGGACCACTTACCACTCTAGCTGCCTTGGCTCCTTCAATTCTCATTTTCTTCACAACATCATCTGAATCATTTTCTTCTTCTTTGTCATCATCCTTGAATCCTTTGTATGTACTTTTCCCTTTTGTCTTAACTCTTTTTCTAGAGACTTTCTCCATTTTAACAGATTTGGATGGTGTGGCCTTTGGTGTAGATGGTTTCAGTGTTTCTGATTTCTTTGCACACTTCTTCTCCAATGCACTAATATAATTTTTTTTTATCTCCTTGTCTTTCTTCCTCTGGATGATGATGCAAAAGGTATATACATAGGAGGGGAATCAACATCAACATCTATTGGAATTTTTTCTACCTTTTCCTTCTCTTTCTCTTTCTCTTGTTCTTCAAACTTCTTTCTGGATTCTGCCATATTTTATTTAGTAAAGCCCATTGTTTCACCAATCATTTCAACTTATTTTTTGATTTTCCTTTCTCTTTAAGGTCTAGTAATCTCTTCATGTACCTTAAGGCTCTTTTTTGCATAAGTACAAAACCTCCTCTCACTCTTATCTACAAGTTTCTTCAAGATATCTTCTGCATAGGCCTCAAGAAGTGGAGCATCCACCTCATACCCCATAGGCATCACCCTTGATGTCAAAGGTTATACTACTTCCATTAAACATGTATCAATTTAAACCATAAAACATATGTTGTAATCATGATTATGTATCTCAATTGCATAGGCTCTTGAGGTTTTTAAAATATCCCCATAAAGCACTTCTTGATGACTGATATCCAAGCATATCATAAAAATCTTTAATCTGAATAGCTACACACTTATCTTCCTTCCTCTTAACATTGCCAATTTCAGGGAAGTAATTTATAAAATATAAGAATATTCACACCAATAATGATCCATATTTGAAACTTTGCTTCCTACCCTTCTTGATCATCACCAAATTTTTTAGAAGCTAATCTCTCAATGATTCACAGATATCATACTCTTCATCTTCCTTCACCATTATATATGCAACATAGATGATAGTGCTGGAAATTGATTTTATCTGCTAGAATTAAATACCTTATACCCAAGAACCATAGATGTGAACTTCACATCAAGTTGAAGAATGTTGTTAACCATCATCACTCATTTATCCCATTGAGAACTAGTCAAATTAGTGACTATGTCCTTCTTTATTGACTTTAGGGAAGTCACCTCACCATTATTAGAGAAACCAAAAACTTCCTTCATAACTTATTTTGTGATCTTGTAGGATTTTTTGAGCCACATTAACTGATCATGAAATTTGATCAGGATGCATCACACCAAGTCTTCTTCAAATAATTTTGGAAAGTCCAAGGATTGAGTAAACTTATTCTCTGCTAATACTTTGAATTCATCCTTTAAAACTGAATCCTCAGACACTTCTTTAAATTACTGTGCAATCACATTGTTTCCCAATTCTTCCAGATTGCAATGTATATATTCCCTAATGTCTTCAACATGTAACACACCATAGGGAACCAATGAAAAAGCACCATTTGGCTCATCCTCCATATATTTTTAGGGAGTTTTCTTAAAGATAGGTCTAGGATGTTCCATATCAAAAACTTAGGGCATATCCATGATTCAAGCTTCAAATATAATACCATGCGATGCAAATATATTTCCCGATGATTTAGGGTAATGATATGAAACTCTCATAGATCAATTATATCCACATTGAGATTTCCTTCAATATTCTCTGCAATCATTTCTACAACTTGCAAGGTGTGAAATGGAAGCAAGAAATGCCTTTTTGTGTCTTCACATACCCAAAAAGTAGGTGATAATTAATGCATTATACCCTAGCTTCAAACTATCTCAGAATAGAGGATAGGAAATCCATTATAAAATATTTGAAACATCAATGAAAACTCCTTCAAATGAAACATGTCCTTAGTCGATTGACGCATCTAAATATGCCGATCAAATTCATTTTTCTATTCGATTAGGGGGCCAAGTAAATATTTTTCATGACAACTCCCCCATAGGTCATTGAACTAATCAGTTTCCTAATGAAATTTACACACCAGATGCTAGTGTGATCCTTATAGTAGCATCAATCTATTCTTTTCTAACCCATGTCTTTCTCATTTCCTTCTTAAATTCATCAACATCAATTATTTTCTTCCATTTATCATTTTGCACATTGTTTCTATCTACCAAACCCTTTTTATCATCGTATCTACAATTCTTATCAATATGACCAGAATTTTTGCAATTAAAACATATTATATTTCTATACCTTGTGTTCGCTGGATTTTTCCTTAATCTGCATTGCTTTGTAATTTGACAAAAAATGTTGTATATGTAGTAGTTTATGTTCCCCTATTTCACAAAACTATTTACCTTTGATCTAAATTCATTTGATTTTTGTCCATAGTTGTAGCAAGTGTAAAAATAACAAGCAAAGGATGTGGTATTAGGTCTGCTCCTTCATTGAATTTCTCTATGACCAATTCTTTTGCATGAAAAACATATCCCATTGATGTTTTATCCATTAGGTTGCCTTATAGGTGTTATTTTAGGTTCCTCCATTTGTTTTTCTAATAAAGTATTAGTCTAACCAGATCTAGAGCTTTTACCCTTCTCAAATCAAAGTCCTTGTGTCTCTCCTTTTTACCTTAGCCTTGCTAGCTGTTCATCAAGATTCACTGTACCAGATTTGAATTTTTCTTTCAATTCATTAGGTGTAACAAGTTCACTCCTAAGAACTTCATTTACCCTTTCAATTTCCTATTCATTATGTCTAGATTCTTCATGATCAAAATGAAATTGACCAACTTCACAATTCAATTTATGACACTCCTCATAAATTGATAGGGTCGACGTCGACCCTAACCTAGGATAGGGTTGACCTTGACCCTATCCTAGGATAGGGCTGACCTCGACCCTGTCCCAGGGTCCAAATCCTGGGAACTTTTGGTTTTCCGGATGTCGGTCCTCACAAAAAGTTTATTCCCACTTCCGAGTCGGCTGTTTCGGGTTTCAAAATGATTGATTCCTAAATTATATTTAATATAGGTCCTCTTTTAGGGGCATGGGTCTAATTGGAATTTAATCCTCCTATGTCAGCCTCCTTAGAAGATTGTGCCCTAACTTCATATAAAAGGAAGCTCTCTCCTCTCATTTTCTCTAAGTCTTCTAAGTGCAAAAAGCTCTAGCCAAGATTTTGTTCAAGCATCCATTGTTCTACATGTTTTCAAGCTCTCAAGGTGTTCAAGTATTCCTCTCAAGCATTCAAGTTCTCCATTGAAGATCAAGGATTCAAGA
>MU225099.1:5164528-5180604 GCA_018584345.1 Thuja plicata | reverse complement strand
GGGGGGGGGAATCAGTGCCCTCAAAATATTCCAATTAATCAACCCAAAAACTTAGTACCACAATATTAAGCCTCTAGTTATCTTCAGTCCTATAAGATGAATGCCTTCAAATATACTTATCAAATTACTACTACTCAAAGTGCTTTGTTAAACCTTATTATTTATGTTTACCGAATAGCAGTCTTTCAATTTACCGAAAAATAGTAAATTACTTAGAGTATACCGATCAATCCAGATTAGCTATGTCTAATGCAAAACACTAAAGTAATGAATCATAAACACATTGACACATGGATTTTTAACGTGGAAACCCTGTTAAGGGAAAAATGACTTAGGACCGGTAACATAAAATTTTCACTCATCTAAAGTGAGATCACTGAAGAGCCAACCCTGTTAAAGGTTAAAAACACACTGTTAGGTGTGACATTGTTAGAGGATTTAAAAGATTAGTTTGTCAATTGATATCAAGCATTTCTATGCTACCTTCCTTGTCCAAACTCTTTTGGTTTGTCAAATGGTATCTAGAATCTCATGCTATCTTCATGATCAAACTTTTTGATACTCCTTGGGATGTATCTCAATATAGAAAGGATCTTTAAATCCTGCTCGGTTAAAAGACTTTCTATATCAATGGTTAAACTGAAACAATATGATCTGTTCACATATATAACTTATACTTGCAGATTTTGAGATCTATTGTAGGCTCATTAAACCAATTTGATCAATACCTTTTCTCTACTCTTTTTCTGCTCGGTGACGCTATGCTCTGTTGCTCGGTGTCTATAGAAATTTTTAGCTCTTTCCTCAACTTGATTGACCAGGACTGTATGAAGTTGTTCTTCATTAATTTCTCTCCAGCATCCTCTTTTTCATTCACTCCCCTTAATTCTTAATGAATTAAATGGTCTCTTTATAGACATGATATCACCATTTCTAGGTTCTTGATTTTCTTGATCTTGGCATGATCCACAATCTTATCCAATCTGATTTAAAGAAAAACTCCTATTTTATCTCGCATAAATCTTCTTTCCAACTGGATAAAATAACTTTAAATCATTTACTTATCTCTGGCTTTATATTGTCGATGAAAAAATGATGACTACCAGTTAAGTCTATATTTAGCTCTGCTAGCTAGATATTTTGTCATTTCTAAACTCCAGTTAATTTCGGTGTTTTAATTCTTTCATAGCTTTGGTCAACACTTCAGTTCTCCTTGGGCTTCTCCATCGGGGTTGTCTGTCCTTCGAAGCTTCACTGTCCGTCAGGTTATACTGTGATTATGGTTTTTGGGTATGCCTGTGTTTCTGCTCTTTGGTAATGCTCATCAGTCTATTTGCTTGGGCATCACTGTTACTTAAATTTTGGTGATCTTTTTCTGTCGGGTTCCACTATCTGTCGGTGTTTGAAGTCACTTAGTGAATGCTTGTCTTTTATGCATTATTGAAAGAATAATCTTTATCTCTCTGATTCTTTGAAGTCTTTAACACTTTGATTATAACCAATTAGATTATATCAAGTTGGCATCAATGACAATACAATCCATTAACTGATTTAATGTCTTGCATTATCTTTCTGCATTTCTGTGATCAACTTAAAATATTCAAACATTCAATCAGTTACATGTCATCAATCTCTCCCTTTGGAATTGATGGAAAAACACTACATTATCACACTATATTATTACTAATACAATATGAAATATAAAAGTTTCATCAATCTTTCCTATTGTAACTATTACAAATGTATGGCTCTCGGTAAGCTCAAATAGTTTAGATTTGTTTATTGTAGAGTGGTTACTTTTCAATCTTTTAATCCCTTCATTGGATAGATGTAGAAGATTCTATTTAAAAATCTTTTCTCATTTCATTAGCAAATGATTTGCATAACATTTCATTTCCCCCAAAAATGATATCATCAACAAAAATTTCAGCAATCAGAATATTACCATTGGTATCTTCTTTTAAGTACAGATTGCTATTTTTGCTAGTTCTTACAAATTAAATGCTAATGAGATAGGAGTGAAGTCTTTCATACCAGGCTCTAGGTGCTTATTTCAATCCATACAAGGCTTTATGTAGTCTACATACCATGTTTCTCTTGTTTGGATCAACAAACCCTTTTGGTTGTTCAATGTATACCTCTTCTTCCAGTATTCCATTTAGGAATGCAGATTTGACATCCATCTGGTATACCTTGAATCCTTTGAATGCAACATAAGAAAGTAAGATTCTAACTCCTAGTTTAGCAATGGGTGCAAAGGTTTCTCCATAATAAATACCTTCTTCTTGTGTATACCCCTTGCATACTGACGTTTCTTTGTTTCTTGTGACCTCTTCATTCTCATTCAGCTTGTTTCTGAATATCCATTTTGTACAGATGGCATTCTTTTCATCTGGTATCAGTACTAGTGTCCATGTACTATTCTTCTCAATTTTTTCTATTTCTTCATTCATAGCACTAACCCATTCTTCATTTTCAAGTGTAGTATTAACAGATTTAGGCTCAAAATCACAAAGTAAACATCTAGTGTTTAGTGACTTACTTCTTATTCTCATTCTAGCCTTCTTGTCTTCTATGATTTGATTTTGTGGATGATGTCTTCTGACATACTTGGAAATTTTCAGTTCAGCTCTTTGTTCATCATTCTAATCATCTTTTTGACCTTTGTTCTGATCTCCATTGCTCGGAACATCATCTTGAGGATTTTCCTGATTTTCGGTAATTGCAGCCTGATGCTTGGGTGCAATGTTTTGTTTCTCGGGAGTGATACACTATTTCTTGGGTACAGTTTTAGGTTATGTATAAAAAAACCTATTGTAGTCCTCTATTTATCTTCTTCTTTCCTTATCATTCTTTTCTGCAAATTCATATATTTCCACATTTGCACTTTCAATGATCTTGTTAGATGAATTGTTAAGACATTTATAAGCCTTTCTTTTGGTGGAATACCCTAAAAAGATACCTTCATCACTTTTGGAGTCAATTTTTCCAATTCTATCATCCTTTAAAATATAACATTGAATACCAAAGATTCTGAAGTAACTTACATTGGGTGTGTAACCACACAAAAGATCATAGGGTGTCTTCATCAATTGTACTCTGTTTAATGTGTAGACAACAATACTGACAACTTCTCTCCAGAAATTTTGAGTGATGATTTTCTCAATCATTAATGTTCTTGCACAGTCAACAATTGATCTGTTTCTTCTCTCAGTAATTCCATTTTCTTGTGGTGTCCTTGGTGCAGAAACCTGTCTTTTAATTCCATGCTCATTGAAATAGTTAGTGAATTCATCTGAAATAAATTCCCCTCCTCTATCTGACCTTAAGCATTTCAATTTCTTATCACTTTGTTTTTCTACCATAGCCTTCTACCATTTAAACATCTTGAATGCTTCAGATTTATCTTTTAAGAACATAACTGTCATCATTCTAGAATAATCATCAACAAAGAGAATGAAATACTTATCTCCATAGTAACTCTTTATCCCCATGGGTCCACATAGATCAGTATGGACTAATCCTAGAATTGTATTATATGTATGGGCTTTACTCTTGAAACTAGACTTTTTCATCTTACCTTTTTGACAATTCTTGCACATGATATGCTCGAGCTTAGTCATGCTTGGTAAGCCCCTGTCATTCCTTTTGTTGCTTATCTTTATCATGTTTTCAAAATTCACATGACACAATATTTTGTGCCACAACCATATGTCTTCGTTTCTAGCCATTAAACAAGTGGTTTTAATGTCATCAAGATAGAAAAGGTTACCTTTTGTCCACTCACTAGTTCCGATCAACCTTCCTGATTCATTGAAGATCTTTGCCTTCTTATTTTCAAATGCTACTCTATGACCTGTATTATTCAATTATGAAGCATTTAACAGATTATAATTTAGTCCTTTTACCCAGTAATCATTTTCACATTTGATTAGGTTATTCAACATTATAGTTCCTTTACCTTCAACTGGACAAGGTGTATCATTACCTATTCTTAATGAACCACCATTATAGTATTCAAAAGTCTCAAACTTTTGTTTGTCATTGGTCATATGGTGAGTGTTGCCACTATCTATGATCTAGACATCATTCTTACTAACCTTAGATATGAGTGTAGTTTCTACATACCTTTGTTCTTCTTTTTCTGAATCATATTTCATGGCTACAAATACCATCTCAATGTCTTCTTCTGATTTAGTGTCAGTGTCATCTGCTCTGTTCTTAGCTAGGTAACAAGATTTCTTCCCTTTGTCCTTGTGGTATTGGGTATCTCTTTTGTTAGATTGTTGGTTTCTTCGGTAATCTCTATTATCACCTCTATCAAACTTCTTCTCACATGATCTGTCGTTACTTCTGTCATCTTTTATTATGTTTGGACATCTTGCAGCAAAGTGTCCAACCTCTTTACAGTTGAAACATACAAGTGGTAATTTACCTTTGTATCTACCTTTGCCTCTCCGCAATCTTCTTTCCATTAGTGCTTCAATCTCATCAAGTCCTTGATCCTCATTATCACTTTCACTATCATTTCTAATAGCATGTCTATGACTTAAATTACTTATTTTCAAAGAATATTTGAATGCAGATTCTATAGATGGTAAGACACTATTATCAAATTTATTCATCTCAAATGAAATTAGTCTACCAATCAGACTATCTAGAGTAACTGTATTGTTTGCAACTTCTCTCATTTCTTAAATAGCAGAAACTCTAATAGAATATACAAGCAGTAAGGTTCTTAAGATTTTACTTACCACTATCTCCTCTTCAAGTAAACCTCCAACTCCTTAGATAGAATTGACTACCTCTTTGATTCTGCAACTATACTGAGTGATATTTTCTCCTTCTTTCATCCTTGGGTCATCAAACCTCTCTCTTAGGATTTCTGCCTTGGATCTTAGTACATTAGCATCTCCTCCATGTACCAACTTCAAGTTATCTGACATTTTCTTTGCAGAGGTGCAGGTTTTGACATCTTCAAACTCAACATCGGAGAGTGATGAGGAAAGTTCTATCATCATGAAATTATGCTCATGCTTTTCTCTTAATTTCTCAAGAGGGTGAGGTCCTATAGGCAACACATATTCAGTATCAAGGTGTTGAGTAACATCATTACCAATACATGATAGGTGGAGTCTTATTATGCTTTTCCATGATGCAAAGTTGTCTTTATTCAACTTGGGCACATCTCGTTTGTTCATCTTGTGATCTTTTGCTTGAGCTGTTAAACTCTCTTTCTAAGCACACACGCTCTAATACAAATTGTTAGTAATAACTGAGAGGGGGGGGGGTGTGAATCAGTGGCCTCAAAATATTCCAATTAATCAACCCAAAAACTTAGTACCACAATATTAAGCCTTTAGTTATTTTTAGTCCTATAAGATGAATTCCTTGAAATATACTTATCAAATTAATAATGCTCAGAGTGCTTTGTTAAACCTTATTCTTTATGTTTTTGATTTAGGTAATAGCAGGTTTTGAAGGGGCCCCAAAACCCTTTACAAAATACCAAAAGCTAGACAACGAAGGACAAGGAAACAACTAACTGTCAAAAGAGATAAAAAACCAAGAGAGGGCTAAAACCCAGATTTAACAGAAGATTACATTACACAATATCAAAACAGAGAACTAAAACAAGCTCCCAACAGATGAAAAGCCAAAAAAACTTCCAGTGACCCAAACTAAACAGCTTCCAGCTGATCCTCTAGCATCTAAACTTCAACCATCTGCATCTCCATACTCTAGATCGAGTCCCTTAATTTATTGATATCTTGAGTTTGGACTTGGGCTTTCTTTTTAGTACTAGAACGAGTCCTAGATCTTGGGCCTGAAGTTTGCATTTCCCGACGGCTATCTTCCTCCTGCCTAGCCTTGTCACTGTCATTACCATCTAGAAGGGTATAGAATGATTTTAGATTATCCAGGGAATTATTCATACCCATTTTGCTAACAACAATAATCTTTTTAATGAGATCCTTGTTGTTGTTAATCCTATCATTAATGTTTCTGAGCTTGTTATCAACCAAAGTACTGATCTTGGTATCCATATTGTTTACCTTATCAAAAAAATTATGCCCCTGCTGATACATAGTAGCATCACTGTGCATTTTATCAACAATTTCCTCTAGTAGTGCGGTCCTATTCTCCAGATTCTTATATTTATCTTTGATCTCCTTTATGTCGTCATGAATCCACTTATCCATGTTATAGCTATTCTCTACTTTTTTATTGTCATTTGCAGAAAAGAAATAGTTTCCACCCTTTAACATTGACCTGTCTGTCACAAAGATCAAAATCAAGGCTCCTCTTGTTATAGACATTTTTGTATTCTGGGTCATCTTTCAAGTTATCCCGGTTGTCATCAGGCTTCTCACTGTCAATGTTATTTTTCTCATTTTTCTCTGTTTCCTTGTTGAGGATGATATCCTCCTCAGTGTTCTCCATTTTTCCTTTGTCTTCTCCAATTCCCCTATTTCCTTATGGTTATCCTGAAGGTCTTGAATATGGTCTTCCCCATCTTCAATGTTAAGAATGTGATCCTCAATGTGGGTTTTAGTATCCCCCGACTCCGTCTGAGACTCCAGAGTGTCCTGCTTCTGATCCTCATCACCATCCTTATTTCTAGTGTGGTCTTCAATATGGGTGTAAATCACATTTTCAATTTCTTCCTTTATATCCTCCAAATTTTTGTTCTCCAGATTCTGGGTCTCCTTGAGAACATGTTTACCACTCAAAGACACATTGGGCATCATGTCCTCATTTTTATGCAACTTCCCAGCAAAACCCTCATCTTCAGATGACACAATTTCTTGTTCATCATCCATTTTCATTCCCTCAATATCATCATAAATTGATAGAGATATATCCTCTTCAATAGGGCCTTTGCAGTTTTTTAAGCAATTTCCTTACTAGGGCTCTTACCCTTATACTGCACCAGACTTTTCCTCTTAGTATTCGCAATACTTTTGGGAATGGGGTTGGGGATATGGTTCTTGACATAGTCAGTAACCAACAGGATTAATCCCTCATGTAACACAGGAGAAGATTTACTCCTATAGTCACTGATGCTATGGTTGAGTGAGCTTAAGAGAAAGAAGGGAAAACAAACCCTAATATTATGAAGGAAATGGTTTACCATAACAAAGTGGAAGGCCCATTATTTCAGCAATCCGGTCCAGAGTGAGCTTGAGATATTTTCCTAAGATATTGACAGTGTCATTCTTCCATCCCTTTACAAAGGCTTTTGTCACCTCCTTGTCATTTCCATGGAGCCGCTTCAAATATCTATGAACATTACCCTTCTTAAGCTTGTTCCACACGTCTTTTTCTTCCCTCCATTTACACTGTACATGCTCTTCTCTCTTCAAATATCCACCCATGTCTTCTTCTTCTGCAATTGGAATTCTTTCACTGCTCCATTTCATACCAGTATTAAGCACAAAATGAAAGCCGATCTTCACAATGACATAGTACTTAATGATAACCCAGAAACCTTGCATCTTAATTAAGTCATCAGTAATTTGATGTTTCACAATGCGCGACACCGTCACTGTACCCCTAATCAAATCATCATTAATTGGAATGATTAATGCGAATGACCTCAACTGCCTTATGATTGAGCCTATCATAATTAAGTAATAACTCCACCTCATTATTAATTCTTGCATTCCCATGCCACTTTCATGTGATATCTTTCTTAACTCCAATGTTTGCTAGACAATCAACCACTTGATTTGTTTCCTGAAAACAATGAGAAACATAAAAAGATTTAAATTTTGAAGCCACATTAATAATCTTAGCAATGATATGTTCTATGGTCCAAGAAGATTTATTCTTGCCTCTAATGTTATTAACAATATTTAGTGAGTCTCCCTCTAGCCATACTTTTTCACATCCCATATCCTCTACCAGCAATATAATGTTGAGAGTTTCCATAGCTTCGGCCTTATGGTTAGATTGTGTTCCCAAAGGAGAAGCAATGGCCCCAATACTATTACCATTATGGTCTCTAATTACTCTGCCTCCTCCAGCAGTACCCGGGTTGCCCTTTGCAGCCCTGTCAAAGTTAGCTTTTACCCAACCTTCAGGGGGTGATGTCCAAGTTTCCAGAGCTCTCTGATTGATTTGATTGTTATTACTGTCACTTTTCTTCTTACCTAATCCCTCAGGTTTTGAAATAGAGAAATTTTCTTCCTGCGCCCTACAAATCTGATTTCCAACCACTTCAGGAGAATCCTTCTTTTCTCTAAAAATTCTGTTGTTGCACTCTTTCTGAATTCTCTAGCAAACATGAGGAGGAATGAGGAACTAGAGGTCTTTATCAATAAAGTTCTGAGGCGGGTAACTCCATTGAGCAACAAAATTCTGCCAGACAAAAGGAAAACACCAACAGATATGCCATTTTCTAAAAATGATCTCCCATACTTTACGAGTGAAAGGACAATGGAGCATGATATGATCACAAGATTTAGAATTTCCAAAGCAAAGACTACATCTATTAAAAATGTATATATCCCTCCTAGTGAGGTTATCAAGAGTCAACGGTTTGTTCTGAATTAAGAGCCAATAGAAGAAGTTAATTTTAGGTATGCAATTTTTGTACCAAACAAAAGAGCAAGGAGGCCTTTCCTCTCTCTCTGAAAGAATATTAACAGTAGAGGCCATAGAATAATTCCCATCAAAAGTAGGATTCCACACATCTGAGTCCTTAATGTTATCTTTTATGTGCCAGGTCTACAACTCATGCTAGATGGAAATGAGACTAGAATCAATATCTCCCAGGTTCTTCCAGCTACTCTCCTGACAGTAATTAGTAACTTTGGTGCCAATGGCTTCTTTTCTTCTTTCAATAATTTCCTTCTAGTCTTGATTAGTTGACAGAGGTGCTGAATGGATCCATTCATCATCCCAAAACTCAATTCTACAACAATCTCCCTGCTTCCATCTTTTTCCTTTTACAATAAGATCCTTAGTTGAATTTATACTATTCCAGATGAAAGAACCATTAGTACTGTTGTCTTCCACTATAAAGTCCTCCAAAGAATTGTTGAGAAAGAGATACTTACTTCGAATGATAGAGTTCCACTCTTTTTGATTTCCATAAATCCTCCACAACTGTTTATCCATGAGGGCTTTATCAACTTTTTTAATTGTCCGCAACCCAAGACCTCCCAACTTTTTAGGCCTACAAACTTTTTCCCATGACACAAGACTCATTCTTTTCTTTTCCTCAACCCCAGACCAGAGGAATCTTTTCTAAATTTTTTCAATTTCATTAGAAATTTTATGGGGGATTTAAATAAGCTTATAGCATAAACAAGGAGGTTCTTGAGGGTAGATTTTAGAAGTTGGATTTTTCTAGCATTGTTGGGAAGCACCCTTTTCCATCCAACAAATTTTTTGTTGTATCTATCAATAAGTGTGTGCTAGAAACTTTCAGGAGGATTGGAGCAGAGGGGTAGTCCCTGGTAAGAAGAGGGGAGTTTTCCAATAGTACAACCAAGAATAGTAGACATTTTTATTTGTCTATTTTTAGGAGTATTAATAAAGAATATGGAACTCTTATTCCAATTGACAAGCTGACCAGTAGCCTCAGTATAGATAGATAGACCTTTCTTCAAATTTCAGGCCTCTTTAATTGTCGACTCTCCCATAATAAGAGTGTCATCCAAAAATTTCTCATGAGAGAAAATGAGTCTAGCTGAGGAAGGTTGAATACCTTTTATTTCCCCCTTTTCCACCATCTTATGTATATACCTCCCAAGGCACTCTGCAAGAATAGCAAAGAGGATAGAAGATATAGGATCTCCTTGTCTTAAGCCTCTGGAAGGTTTAAAAAAGGGAAAAGATCACCCATTAACAATGATAGAGGAGGAGATAGTAGTAACAAGTTGAATGATAATTTTGATAACCCCCTTGTGAAATCCAAAAGAGGCCAGCACCATTTGCAGAAAATGCCAGTCAACTCTGTCGTAAGCCTTTGAAAGGTCAAGTTTCATCATGAAGCCCTGGTTTTTAGCCTTCTCTAGAGAATGGATATTCTCATGAGCCACAATGATAGAATCAAGGATTTGTCTCCCAGGGATAAAGCCATTCTGCTGAGGGGATATAATATTTGGTAGCAGCTGGAGGAGTCTAGAGATAATAACTTTGGACATGATTTTGTAAAGATAGTTGCACAGGCTGATAGGTCTAAATTATTCCACTGTATTAGCTCGAGGTTTCTTAGGAATCAGGACCAGGAAAGTTGTATTTAATTCCCTGAGAAGACACTTAGACCCAAATAATTCTTTTATAGCTATCTGAACATCTTGACTAATAATATCCCAGTACTGCTAGAAGAACATCACAGGGAAGCCATCATGACCCGGAAATTTTTCTCCTTTGAAAGAGAAAACAACATTTTTGATCTCCATATTAGAAGGGATAGCTTGGAGCATCTTGTTAGAAGATTCATCTACCAACTTAGGGATGGCATTAAGAATTTCTTCCTGATTAGGTCTATTCAAATTATTATCCTTTGCAAGCATCTCAGAGAAGTATCTAACCATTTCAGATCTTATTTCCTCCTCCTTCCGGATAGTTTTTCCTTTGGAATGGAGATTAGTTATCCTGTTAATATCTTTGTGTTTCAAAGCTGTCATATGAAAAAATCTAGTATTTTTGTCCCCTACCTTGATCCAAAGAGATCTAGATCGCTATCTCCAGAAAGCCTCCTCTTTGGATATAATATTATGATAATCAACAATCAGAATATTTTCCTTGGTTTTTGTTTCCTTTGAGAGACCCTCTTTCTGGATGCTGTTTTGAATTTCCTTTATATCATTCTGCAACTTACCTTTTTGACTGAAAATATCCCCAAACACTTCCTTGTTCCATATTTTCAAATTGCTTTTAATAGTGTTTAGTTTCTTATCCATTCTATACATTGCTCCCCCTTCCACCGTGTAATTCCATCATTCCTCAATTTTTTCTTCTAGGTTAGGGTGAGCAATCCACATTATTTCAAATCTAAAGGGAAAGTTCTTTCTACTCTAGATCTAATTGATGTTTAGGGATATTGGATAGTGATCAGATCCAATACGAAGCTTGGCTAAAAGAGTGCAATAATACCTGGCCATCCAGTCATTGGTTAAGAGGGCTCTATCCAGCTTAACCTAAATTAAGTCTTTCCCAGTATGTCTATTAGACCAGGTATAGTCAATGCCCTCCAAGTAAATATCTAACAGAGCTTCCTCATTGATAAATTCCATAAGGTCAGATCTACTGTCAAGTTGAAATCTCCCATAATCATCCAGCTAGTTTCTTGGACCACACTACGAAGAAATTTCAATATTTGCATATAATTCTATCTACCACTTCTAGTGTTAGGGGCATAAACATTGATCATATTCCAGCAATAGTTATCCTTAAGATAAGTGATTTTAACCAAAAGAATATTTTTTTCACTATGAATTAAGTTGCACACAACATTTTTATTATTCCAGAATACCCCTATTCCTCTTGAAGCTCCATCTAAATCACCACCTAGGCTTTCATAACCTTTAGAATCATGCATTCTTTCTAGTTTCTCTTTATTCATTTTAGTTTCTTGAATAAGAAGAATATCAGGTTTACTATCTCTAACCATATTCCTAAGAACATCCTATTTGTGGAGGCTATTTATCCCTCTTATATTCCAAGAGATGAATTTCATCTTAAAGACTTGGGGAACATATTTCGGGGATGGTACATTGTTTTCCATCCACAATATTCTATTTTGCTTCCTGCTCTCTTTTCTTCTTTTGTGATTCCCTTCATTTCTTACTCTTAGGAGTATCGACATCAGCCTTCATTTGTCTTCTAGTTTGAACTCCCCCTAGGATGTGATTTTCTTGTTTTTTGGTCGATTCACATGAATTACTATTGTTTTGGTCTCCTTTTTTGCCAGAAGATTTGTTGGAACTTTTATGGTTCTTGACTTGTGACCAAGGAGCTTCTTGAATGACCACCTCTGAATTCAAGAAAGAATCTGGGTTTTCTTCACCCCACAGATCAGAAATGGGGGAAAGGAAGTCATCCTCACTGTCTTCTAAAGAGGTCCTGTTGGGATCAATTTCCCCACTAATTCCAACATTGGGAATGGGAGGCCCAACAGAAGACAGAGGAATGTTTTCTGAACTAATCAAGATAGTTGCAGTAGTAGAATCTTCTAATCCCTTCATCTTAGACTGACACTATTATTGACAAGATTCAGTGATAACTTGACCAAACTCATTCTTTTTATTCAAATTTATTAGGTTTTCTATTTGCAACATTGCTTCTGATTCAATGGTAGGTTGATTCAGAATAGTTTGGATGGCTAGAATAACCTCAGACTGATTAGTATTCTCCTTTTCTGTACTATTCTCCTAATGATCATGATTGGCATTATCTAAAGAACTTACAACAGTATTCTTTTTCTATTTCCATACCTTTTTAGGTTCTCTTTTCTCTTCTTCTTTTTCCTTTGTTTTTTTAATCGAGCAGTGTTTAGCCTAGTGACCAACTTTTTTGCAGGAAAACAAGAAAAAGGAAGTGATTCATATTCAATAGATTGGATGTACTTACCCAGTTTGGAATTGATAGTAATGACCTCCGGTAGATCCATCTTATGGTGTATGTTCACACATATTCTGGCATAGACTAGTCTAGATATGGCAGCCATCATCAGATCAATTGAAAGCAGTTCCCCAAATCCACTCACTAGTCCAACAAAAACATCCTCATGCCAGTATTCCATTGGGAGATTGGGTAATCTCACCCAAACCGAGGTTGTCTCAAATATCTCTGCATTTAGATCTAGATTTGTTACCCATTTTTGAAGAGCCGACGATTATTTGCCAAACATCCAAGGTCCTCCACATAGCACCTTTGATAAATATTCCATATTTAAGAAAACAAATGAAAAAAACCCCTTTGGCATTGTTGCTATGTCTACTTGTCCCTTGAGTTTCCATTTACGATAGGTAAACTCCCTAACAATCTCAATATTAGGTCTTGTCCCTGTGAACTTACCGACCAGAGTAAGACCCGTCGAGGAAATAGTATGGTCGACAAGGGGATCAGAGGTTGTTATCCCAAAATAGCCCTTACTGGTATCCGAAGTATTGCTGATTTTTGGAAAAGAGGATTTTCCTGATGGTTTGATCCCAAATAGCGACAAGCAACTTCCTTTGAGAAGACTCTTGTTTAGGGCTTGAACATTTGTATCAGTCAAGGTACCTTTAGATGAGCTTTCTGGCCCACCATCTTGGAAAGGAGGATCCTTAACATCATCTGAATCTTTTGTTGAGCCCTCCTCTGTTGATCCTCCCACAGCCTGCTGATCGCCCGTAGCAGCAGATGCCAGGATTCCTCCAGCATCATGGTTCCTGCCATCGAGAGAATTCAAATTCCTTAGAAAAAAGAAAATTACTTAAAGTATTGCTGATTTATGTTTACCGAATAGCACTCTCTCAATTTATCGAAAAAATAAAATTACTTAATGTATACTGATAAATCTAGATTAGCTATGTGTAATGCAAAACACTAAAGTAATGACTCATAAACACATTGACACATAGATTTTTAACGTGGAAACCCTATTAAGGGAAAAATCACTTGGGATCCGTAACCCAAAATTTTCACTCTTCTGAAGTGAGCTCGGTGAAGAGCCAACCATGTTAAAGGTTAAAAACACACTGTTAGGTGTGACCTTGTTAGAGGATTTAAAAGATTAGTTTGTCACTTGATATCGAGCATTTCTATGCTACCTTCCTTGTCCAAACTCTTATGGTTTGTCAAATGGTATCTAGCATCTCAAGCTATCTTCACAATCAAACTTTTTGATACTCCTTGGGATGTATCTCAATATAGAAAGGATCTTTAAATCCTGCTCGGTTGAGAGACTTTCTATATCAATGGTTAAAATGAAACGGTATGATCTGTTCACATATACAACTTATAATTGCAGATTTTCAGATCTATAGTAAGCTCATTAAACCAATTTCATCAATATATCTTTTCAATACCTTTTCTCCACTCTTTTTCTGCTAGGTGATGCTATGCTCTGTTGCTTGGTGTCCGCATAAATCTTTAGCTCTCTCCTCAACTTGATTTATCAGGACTGTATGAAGTTTTTCTTCATCAGTTTCTCTCCAACATCCTCTTTTTCATTCACTCCCCTTAATTTTTAATGAATTAAGTTGTCACTTTATAGACATGATATCACCATTTCTAGGTTCTTGATTTTCTTGATCTTGGCGTGATCCACAATCTTAGCCAATCTGATTTAAAGAAAAAATCTTGTTTTATCTCGCAGAAATCTTCTTGCCAAGTAGAGAAAATAACTTTAAATCCTTTACTTATCTCTGGCTTTATCTTGTTGATGAAAACAATGATAACTACCAGTTAAGTCTATATTTAGCTTTGCCAGCTAGATATTTTGTTGTTTTTGAACTTCAGTTAACTTTGGTGTTTTAACTCTTTCATAGCTTCGGTCAACACTTCAGTTCTCCTTGGGCTTCTCCATCAGGGTTGTCTTTACTTCGGGCTTCATTGTCCATCGGGTTATACTGTGATTCTGGCCATCAGGTATGCTTGTGATTCTTCTCTTCGGTAATGCTCATCGGTTTCTTTTCTCGGACATCATTGTAACTTAACTTTCGGTGATCTTTGTCTGTCAGGTTCCACTAGCTGTCAGTGTTTGAAGTCACTTAGTGAATTCTTGTCTTTTATGCATTACTGAAAGCATAATATTTATCTCTCTGATTCTCTGAAGTCTTTGACAATTTGATTATAACCAATTAGATTATATCAATTTTACATCAATGACAATACAATCTATTAACTGATTTAATGTCTTGCATTATCTTTCTGCATTTTGATGATCAAATTAACATCTTCAAACATTCAATAAGTTACATGTCATTAGGTATACATGAGTGTAAACCTAGGAGTTAGAGAAGACAATGTATGATATGGATGTAAAGGATGTTGTATATGTAGGAGTTGGACAATAAATTTCCATGGATTTAAAGGATGATATATGGATCTATGGATGAAATATAAAGAAGATGGATGTGAAATATGTTATGTGGTTTATAATGATAGGTTGATGGATAAAGCCTATGGTGGGGATTTACCAAACATGATATAGGTTTATGAGTTATGGTGTTAAAATGGAATAGATTTTTGGATGAATTTAAAAAGGAAACTATTGGCTATGGACACCATGGTTTGATTAGGTATGTAGGATGAGGTGTATGATCTTTGTATGTAAAGGAATTTTCTTATTAATAGTTATCCGAATAGGGTTGATAGATATAAACACAATTTTTAGATGTGAAACTTGACTTGGAGATGATGGCTACCTCAACCTTAGCATGATGAAATTCTAACCTAAGAAAACAAAGACAAAGAGTTTTGTGTTTTTGAGAACTTTTACTTTTAATTTTTTTTTTGGTATCAGGCTATAGATATGCACTGGGTATTCACAACACAAAATAAAGAATATATATTGAAAATCTTAAAATTATTTAATAAAGGGTGTAGACTTGGCTATAAGCCCACTACTATTCCTTGTCTAAATGTGATTTTTAATTCCTTTGATGGGGAAACTTATTAATTTTGATCACCCAAGATCAAACATAATATCATGACAAGAGAACATAGATAAGATACACTTCCATTTTGGGGGCACAAGACGGGTAACCTCTTAGAGCTAACTTATTCTTACCAGGGTAAGAGCACAAAGCTATGTCACATTTCAGGACCACTTATCAGCACATCTAAATTTGAGTATTTCTAAATAAAAATTAATTTTTGTCAAACATATGGTCTAGCTAGATTCATTCTAGCTAAGCTAGATAAGTGGTTAAACTTTTCCAATTGGAAATGTCTATTAAATGCATGCTTTATACCAATTACCAAAGAAATAAAATTATTTCACAAAATTGATGTTTCAATAACCCTTACTCTTTTTAATGATATTTTTAAAAAATATAAAAAATACCCTTTTGTAGAGCTCAGAGTCAAGATTATTGTCATATAAATTTTATAATATTTTGATTAGATCT
>MU225099.1:5125745-5141045 GCA_018584345.1 Thuja plicata | reverse complement strand
TTAGGAGCACATCTAAACATGGAATCCACTGAAATCTTGGTCTCCTGGATACAAAGGATATCTGGAGAATGATCAACCACCAGCTCATGAATAGATTTTTGTCTGGGGATGCTATTCAACCCCCTCACATTCCATGAGAGAATAATCATTGAGTAGAGTGGGGGAAATGATCATCCAAGGTCTTTACAGCCTCAGACTCTACCAGTAAATCTCCTGTAAGTTTAATTTTTTCCTAATCCTGATTTTGCCCAACTCTTGAGGGAGTAGCAAAAGAGACTTTCTTAAACGGTCTTTGCATCAGGCCCAAAGCAAGAGAAGATCCCTTTCCTTTACCAGAGGCCAACACATCCTTGACCAAATCTGCCAGAAGAATATCCTTTTCCTGTGGGGCAGGAGAAACCACAAGGGCACCAGACTCAGGGCCAATAGGGGTCTCCGGCTGCTGCTGAACTACAACATCCTGGTTGCCACTAAGAATAGAACTCCTCCCATCTAAGCTAGTAACTCCACATTGAGAATTTGCAAGAATTCCTTCTTCTATGACCATGTTGTCTAGCACCTCAAATCGATTGAACCCTGAGTCCACTTGCCGATCTAGATGAGGTCACTTCTGACCCCTTCCCTTAGCACGGCTGTGAGCAGGGATAAAACCATCCTTATCAAGACCGATAGTGTTTGTTGGCCCTTGCCCCTGACTTGAAGTATTCATCTGAGCTTTCCCTTTACCAGTACTATCAGTCTGAACTTTCCCTTTTCCAGTACTAACATTTTGACCATTCCCTTACCATCATTAGCCATCCTTGGGCCTGAGAACCCGCTAGAAGTACCATTGCCTTTAGAGGCTTGAGGGCATTGGCGCTGTAAATGACCATACTCATGACAAATGTGGCATCGGAAGGGAAGGGATTCATAGTCTAGCTGCTGAATCCAAGAAGAAGAGCCTACGCAAATTTCCAAAGAGTCTTGCAAAGGATTATTTAAATCAATTTCAACACAAATATGGGCATAAGAAATAACCTTTTTATCCAGTGATTGATGTGCTATAACAGCCGACTTCCCAAGCAAAGCAGCAATCTGTCGAAGGATATCCTCACGCCAGAATTCCAAAGGAAGCCGCGGCAGGTGGACCCAAACAGGAACCCTCGAAGGGAGATCCTCAACAGAATTGAACCCCGTATGCTAGGGTTTGACAAAAAGTCCCACACGGTCATAAAAATATGGGCCTCCCTCAAAGACTCAGTCCTGATCTGACATGCAAGAGAAAGCCACCAAAAAGTAGCTATTACCAGCCAGCATAACATACATATCACCTTCCACCTGCCACGAACGACAAATCCAAGCTTCCAGAGCCGACAAGGAAATCTGGATACTAAGAAACTTGCATATCAATGGATGTTTGGCCAAATAGTCCACATCATCCATTACTGCTTCCGAAGGGATAACCAACACAGGCCGATCCTGGCTACGCGGAAGGCAGCCATTAAATTTATTCAACTTTGATCTCTCTCCAACATAAAATGTCTCCTTCGCTTGTGAACTCACCCCGGGAGAAGATCCACCACCAACTGAGGCTCCAGCAAGAGTGAGACTCTTAGAAACCCCATTTGCGATCATCAGAGCCCAGAAAACAGACTCCTTCACAGCCGTACGGCTGCTCCCCTGTATGTGTCGAGCGAGCAAAACCCTCCTCTGATCAAAGAAATTTCAGCAGCCTCGATATTTTCATTGTTGTTTGTGTTGAATTAGCACATTGCCCTCAATTTATTTATATAGGTAATATATATTCAATAAAGGAAGTCATTTATATTATAATTTTTAATGTATAAAGGTAATAATTTCATTAGTTCTAAATTTGCTATTAAATTTTGGAAGAGTAATAAATGAAGTCGTTTTTATTTGTCTGAGTGTCATATACTTATAATTCAATATGTAAAATTAATAATCCCATTAGCTTTAAATTTTGGAAGGGTTTAATGAAAACCAAAATGAATGGAATCTAGCTACCCTTATAAGAAATATTAACACAATACATTATGTTAAAAGGTAAAGGCAATATGCGATAGAATTATTAAGTCACTAAAATTAATATTATAATTTCTTGTTCTTTTTTGAATTTGATCGTGTTTTGACTCGATATTTTAGATCACACATTTTGATCCATCATTAAGATGTTAGAGAGCTTAAAGAATGAAAAAATAGATTATAGTAAACTAAGGATGACTAAAAATAAGAGGTAGAAAGTAAAGAGATAGAAAAATAATTACACTCCAATTAAATGAGAAAATCAAAATACAAGATACTTTTAAAAGACTATTTAATATATTAGTAATTTAATAAGCTAATATGATTATTACAATGTTTCATGAACAAACTTGAGATCTTCCTACTCTATTGTTTGATTGTTTTATGTGAAGCAAAGCTAAATCTATCATTGATCCTCTTGAGAATTACATAAGAGCTCTCTTATCTCCCTAAGCAGATCATCATGCAAACACTCAAAAACAATTTCCACATTCCCTTCCTCATCTAGTGGGCAACCACCTCTTTGAAGGAGGATATTACAAAGAGCATGAAATTTATCATCATCAACATCCACCTTTTCCATAACAGCTCTCACATATTGTCTCTCACTATAACTCAATGGAGGAGGTGGTGAAGGGGGTTGAAAAATTTCTTTATAATTCACACCACCATTCTCACTACCCCATGAGATTGTCTCAAGCTCATATTTCTTATTGTTACTACCAATGCTACTCTCATTCTGACCATCCTCATCATCATTCTCCTCATCCTTATCACTCTCATCATCCTCATCACTAACTGTTATAACAATGTTATATGTGTGCTTAGGAGTTGGGGACATGTAATGCTTGGCCTTACTCTTGTAAGAGCTATCCACCCATTTTTTCAGCCTTTCGAAATCTTCCACGGTCTTGGTAAGTGCATAGTAAGGAAAGTAATAGTGCTCTTGGTTTTGTTCAATGGGTATCTTAAATAATGAAAGTAAGCCTTTCTTTCTTTCATCGGGCAAATGCTTGACATGATCGAGAAGATACTGAAGCCTTCTTTTGTATTTATCTCTCAATCTGTCATTCACATAAAAAGCTTCTGTTTTGGTTAATTCTTCTTCGAGCTTTGGCTTCTTTAGAAGTTTTGCAACTGCTTTACCACCACCATGTTTTCTTCCAGAAAGATTGTCTCCTTCTTTGGGAAACCTCTCCATATAATAAACTATAGAAAGTGATCTTTTCTGATTGATAATTGATTTGAGAGGTGAGAGAAGCGAAAACTTTTTGATTGGTGATTATTTCATATGTTTTTGAGTGTTCTTAAATAGGTGATAGGTTATTATCACATCTACAATGTCGGCTTTCAAAGTGTATTTTTTGTTTTCTTATTTTTCTATTGTTTTGGATTTATAACTGTATGGTTTTATGCATGGTGGTTAGTTGGATGATTATTGAGTTTTCATTAATGGCCATCAGTTTAGAAAAGCTTACAGTGAGTTCAGAGATGGTCATTACTTGAAATTTTCTGTACCATTCAACCAGCCATTACTTGACATTTTCTTTTAACTATTTTAATGCGATACATAAAAATAAATTAGTAATCTAAGAGAAATGTCTTTTGAGTTTAGTTGTTTGATTTGTTTTTTTTCCAACTATTTTGGGCTGTTTTTTTAAATTGGCGACCTGAATTTGTTCTATGATATCTTTCTAAAGGTTTTTTCACAGCCATTTTCCTTAAGGAATGGATGTCACAGACTAAGGAAATCAAACGGCTTTGGAAGACAAAACCTTTGAGGGCACAAATAATGAATTGGAGATCATTGAAAACCCACAGGTAACTTGGTATGATATGAGCCCATTGTGCCCACCTATGGATCGATTCTATGATAAATTCAAAAGATATTTTTATAGATGATTTTAACTGGTATAGTGAAGATTTGATGGAATGAAAGGAAACGAGTTTTTATAATCTATGATTCAATTATTTGTTTTTGGGTTTACATATGACAATAGTAATATGGACTATCTATACTTTTTGGAGGAGGTACCTAATTGTACTACAAATGAGGTGTACATACAGAAGATGATGCACAATTATTGAATATTAAGAAAAGTCACCCTTTTGCAAGAGACCGATGGAGGTCATCTCATTGAATGTTAAGAGAAATACCCCTTAACAAAAGGTGTTTAATTAAACATCACTTTCAAATAATGAATGTTAATATTAAAATGTTTTAGGGGACAAAACTCATTTTAGAGAATAAAAAACTTTTCTTATCCCACTACAATAGTTTTGGGATGGGAAGTTCATCTAGGTTAATGGTGCATTTGATGGGATAAGCTTGCTATAGAGATTCTTTCACACATCTTTAGAGGTCAATCAAGAGAATCATAATTGGTTGGTAGCAACTTACTTGATCTCAAATCCCCCCTTTATCATCCTCAACATCTATGGGCCTATGAAAATGGAGGAAAAATTTGTGGTATGAATCAAATTTGAAACTTCATCCATTCTGTCAAATTGGAATCTCCTATTCTTGGTGGCAATTTCAATTTATAGTTCTTGCCCACTTTAGAAAATGGAGCATGACCTCACATGAATATGTTAGACATAGAAAAACTTCTAGAAATTTATGGGAGATAATGAGCTAGTTGACATTCCTCTTAAAAATGGATAATTCACTTGGACTAATCAATGAAAAGAGTTCACAAATATTGAGAGAAATACAATAGATTTCTACACTCTTCCAATTGGATCCACTCCCCACACCTACTTGACTCCACAATTATCCCTTTATCAAGATCAAATAATTTTCTAGATTTTCTTAACATAATGGATGATCGTCTACCTCCCAGTGCCTCTTCAAATTTGAAAAGATGTAGCTAAGGAGTGATCCATTTCCTAGCCTCATCTAGGACTGGTAAATAAAAAATTAAATAAAAAGGGCTCTAAGATGCTCACAGTAGGCAAGAAGTTAATTTAATTAAAAATAACTAAAGGGATTACAACAAACACACCTTTAAGAATATCTTTTAAGAGAATGAAACAATCAAAGTGGAATTGAAATCTCTTAATGGAAAAAAAAAATATTATTGAAAATGAGTTAATGTGAGCCCAAATGGAGCCTTAAAGTTCCCACCACAACGAGAATAAAAGAACAAAACCTTTGAGAGACATCAATATAAAAAATTAGACAAAAATATACTAAAAAGTTAGAGCCTGGGTGCTCATGAATGAAGCTTACAAATTTTTATTCGAGGGTGGTGGATTTTGGAGGATGGTTTTGTTGCTATAATGTTGGTATCAAAAGATGAAAAAAATATCCATGATTACAAAAGACTTCCATAACTCTATAGAAAACAACTAGAAGCTATATGGAAACTACCAAAAGATGAATATGATAGAATATGCCTTGATGCTCTTGGAAGGTGCTATTGATACCATTCAATATTTTATCAATATTATTTTAGGTTATCATTTTTATTGAATGACACTAAAACAAATATGGGTAAATGAGTTTGACTCAAAAACTATAGAGTTGAATCTTGATAGGATTAGCAAAATTTGACTTGCCATGAAAAATATCTCCTACTTATCAATTCGTTAATATCACTTATAAATAAGAACTATTTGAGTTGTTAGAATTTGTAGTTATTTTATTATTATTTTTCAAGATTTTTAAAATATTATATATAAATTATTTTTGTGTTTGTCAATTTATCCTAGTGTCATAAAATATAATTTAATATGCCTATTTTGCAACTTGAGTTGTTGAAGTATTTTGAATTGTTTTATCTTTTTTTTAATGGATATCACTCAACATATATTAATTTTGTATTACAATTTGTGTTATAGTCGATTGAACTATCTAATTACTATGCTTAATACAATATCTAATGTATGTATAGATGAAATGAATTGTAAAACTTTTACTATTAAATGAAAACTTTGTATTGTAGATCCCAATGAAGTGGGCCTAGTGGCTTGATTTTCATTTATCTTTTCTAATTTATTGAGTGTTATGTATTGTCTAAGTCAATTCTAGCTTTTGTGTACTTGCAATACTCAATTTTATCTTTATTGAACAACACAAGTGTGGTACATTTTTTGTTTTTATTTTGTTTGTATTGAATAATCAAAATGCACTTTTGTTTAATGTTTTACAAGTAAAATACCCTACAAAATACATTTGTACACATTGTAAGTGATGACATAATAGTCAAATAACGATTTTAGGCTTTATTTAACTTCAAGAAGTTACCATTTATAATTTGAAGAGCACATCTAGTTCTTTTTGCAATCTAATATAGGTGCATGATCCATATGCTAAACCTCATTGACCAAGAACCAAGTTCTAAGGAGTCTCCATTTTTCTAAAGTCGCCCGAGGCACAATCCTAGACTCAACTCTTATGATGTCATGCCTTCCAGTTAGCAAGACTTGATCCCTAGTGGGCTTATTAAGAATTAATCAGCTTGACTAGTAGACCAAGAACCCATTGACATGCACATATTTTCAAATTGTGTTGCACTAAAAGATATGAATTAAAACATCAACAAATTCCTTTGATGCATAGTTAAAATATAAATTAAACATATTGAATATTGAAAAGATATCCAAATCTTCCAATATCTCAAACTAAAATAGATTTTCTAAATATATTTACTTACTTTAAATAAGGAACACATAATGTTTTGTGTAGTTTATAAGTTATATATATTCAATTTTTACATACTTTTCAACACTTGTTGAGGCTCATATTATCTTGGAAGGTCACCTTGTTGGAATACGCTACCACAGAGAGGGGGGGTGAATCAGCGATATATCAATTTTTCTTTATCTAAAATAGACTTTGAAGAAACCTTTTTTTGATTAACTTATCATAACCAACCATAATGAATGTAAACAAAAATATCATTTCAAAAACATTGATACATTGTGTAGGCAAATCAAATAAATAAATCTAACAACACATAAACTCATGGCACAATATTGCCTGAGTGGAAACTGACATATACAAATGCCTCATTGGCTAAATCGAAAACTCACAATCTCTAATTTTCATACAGCCCAATCAGAATGTTTGTACAAAGAATGGTTATCTGAACTTATTACAATACAACATTAAGTATATTTTGGTACCTTATACTTAATCATAAATTATACATAAAAACCATTACAACTTCATTCTTTTACAAATAAATCTTCTCTTCATACAATGTGCACAATATATTGTAAATGAAATAAATGTTTCATGCAGACCCACAATTTCTTTCTCTGTACTCCTTTAGAATGATTCCAAATGAAGTAAATATAATGTTCCTAATAAAAAACTGTCATGAAACTGTTCTGCAACTACATATATAACTGCTTTCTAGAAAAAAACTAATCATAGAATCCCCAAGGAATGCTCTTTAGAAAGAACTCGAGTAAAAAGATGTCTCCAAAAAAAGAACTAACAAGGGCTGAACAAATAGTCTTAAATATAATAAAAATTCAAGAACCCAAGCACAAAAGAGGATAATAACATATTTGACTCATCTTTAAACTAGGGTTAGGCAAAGAACCCTTCAAACACAATGTATTTGTATGCTATACAACCTAGGGTATAAAATAAATGAAATGATATATAACCCTTTGGAAACAAAAAATGATTCTTAGGGTTTATTAAACTATATCAAAAAATTAATCATGCAGTTAATATAGGTAAAGGAATGCAAGCAAAAAAATCCATATACAAGAAATCAAAGACACTCGTTTGCTGGATTATTATATAGACTTAACCAAAGCTGAAATAACAAACTCTAATATGGTTAAGAAGGATTTATTATATAAAAGATATCTATTTATTTAGACCCACAGATCAAATCCTTAATATGGTTTCATTAAGGGTAGATTCATTCTTGAAAATCTGATCACTGCTTGGGAAGCGATGGATTGGTCCAGACACTCACATCAGAATAATGCTATGTTGCTACTTGACTTCGAGAAATCTTATGACAGGATCGAATGGGACTTTATCTCTATGATGCTGGAAGCTTTTGGATTCCCTTCGGCCTTCTACAATTATGTTAACTTCCTTCTTAAAGATGCTTCTGCTCAAGTTGATGTGAATGGGTCTCTCTCTGATCCCTTCTCCCTTGGAAAATCTATTAGACAAGGCTGCCCCCTTGCTCCTACTCTCTTTTTTATTGCTTCTGATGCTCTTACTTACATCCTTAGGGACAAATCCCTCTCCCTGTCTGTCAGACGTATCACTATGCCCGATAATTCTGAACTTATTAACTCTCAGTTTGCAGATGACACTGCTATATTCTTTGAAGTTTTTGATGAGAACTTTTGTGCTCTACATAACAAACTTAGCTCATTTTGCACTATTTATGGCACTCGACTTTCGCATTCCAAATCCATTTTCCTTGGTTGGGAAGATTGACCTCTGGAGTGGTTTGACAAATATACCTTTCAATGGGGTGGGCCTCACCAGATTGCTAGATATCTCGGTATCCCTTTCTCTATGGAACCTTCCACCAAGGATATGTGGTTCTGGGTTAAGGAAAAAATCACCAAAAAACTTGGTAAATGACACAATAGGTCTCTTTCTTTAGCTGGCAAAATTAAGGTTTGTCAGAAAATTCTCTCATCTTACAATATCTATTACTCCTCTGCTTGGATGTTTAATAATTATCAAATTCTAGAAGTTCAAAATACTATTATGAACTTTCTTTGGTCAGATGGTAAAGGGGCTAAAAATCTCCACGCTGTTAAATGGGATTGGCGCCACATTGAAAAAATTCTTGGAGGGCAGGGATTAAAGGACATTAAAAATCAAGGGATTTCCCTTGGTGCCAAATGGATTTTCCATTCTCTAGATGGCTATGAACCATGGAAGGTTCTTATTAGAGGTAACATTGAGAGAGGATTTCGTAAAAAAGCTAAGTCTTGGAAAAACCTGCCCCTTTGTGACCTCATTGTTGGGGACTTCCCTGTCTCTGTCCAAGGTTCTGTGGTTT
Organism: Thuja plicata; assembly: GCA_018584345.1. NCBI lineage: Eukaryota > Viridiplantae > Streptophyta > Pinopsida > Cupressales > Cupressaceae > Thuja > Thuja plicata. The sequence goes on along the minus strand of MU225099.1, from coordinate 5,132,025 downwards.
TTAAAACTATATGGAAGGCCTGGGAACATGTTAAACATTTTATCTCTAATAAGACCTTCCATGAAAATAACCATATTTTTGGTGAAAGATCCATTTGGTGGAATTTTCACATCTCTGGTAAATCGCTTGCCTTCTCACAAGGCTGGTCTGCTAAAGCTTGGCATATTTTGGGTATCTCACAATTTATATGCCTGTTTGAACAAGATATACTTATAAGTTGGGAGGTGCTCAAAACCAGATATAACATCCCTTTATATCAAAAGAATACTTACAATATGGTTGTTAAAGCTTGTAAGGATCTTCCCACTGCCTGACATATTGACTCTCACAGATTTCTGAAAATAAAACAGCCTGATGGTACTATTGTGACTAAAATTAAAGCCAAGAACATTTATAAAATATTAAATCATAATGATGCTATCATCACTCATGTCAATAAAATGTGGTATACTGATATGGAAGCTAATACTTGGAAAATCTACTTTGACAAACTTTGGATAACTGTCGTTTAGTTGCTTCAAGTGGCTCACTTTACTTGACAGACTTCCTATAAGGAAAGACCCCTCATGTACTGAATTATGTAGCATCTCCAAGCTTCCTGAATCCTGCAGACATATCCTCTTTGACTGTATTTTTGCTAAAAATGTTTGGCTCATGTTTGGTATTACTTATCCTAAATATCTTAATATTTTAGAAATTATCAATGGGCATGTTAATGGTTTAAAAAAGGATACTAATCTATTTTGGAATATTTTTTCTTCTAACATCCTTTGGCAGATCTGGAAATGTAGGAATGAAGAAAAATTTCAAGACAATCCCAAGGTCCTTACTGATTTATATCGTAAACTCACTTTTTCTAAAATCTCCTTGCAGGTCTCTATTCACATGTTGATTGGGAGGGAGAAGCTGAAAAGGTTCCTGCAGATGGGGCACTCCACCATGTCCATGTTCGAGATGAAGGATTGATATGAGTGGAGAAGGCACATGGACAATCTCGTTGTTTTTAATGAAACTGTCAAGAAACTCCATGAGGAGCTTAAGAAGAATAAAATGCCACAGATGACTAGATCTTCATGCTGTCTCAAATCCAAGCTAAAAAGAACATTGTTTGGATGGAAGGCCCCTTGGGGTGGAGCTCCTGGACTGACATCTACTATGATATTCTGTATTAGTATCTTGATGCTTTCCTTCTTTTTGATGTGTTGAAACTTTAACTCTGCTCCGATGGATCTTCCTTTTATTTTCTTCGTGTGAGGCTATGCCTCTTTTTGATAGTGTGACACTCTAAGTTGTAATATATTTTTGATCATCTTATTATCAATACAAAAAAAAACATTAATACATTCTAAAAACTCGACACTAAACACTTTATCATAAACATTCAGAAAAAAGAATGCTAAAAAAAACGTTCGGAAAAAGAACACCTAGTAACTCAAAATTGTTGCTCAATTTTCTCAATCCTGCACAATCTGCACTTAAGATCCTTGTAAATTTTTCTTCAAACTCCTCATAATTGTGTCGCAACAGTTCCAAATTAATTCAACAAAACATATTTCTGTCATCAATCATCTTGCATAGTGACTCACAGTTTGTGCCATAGCTCTACTCGAGTTTAGGGTTTCAAAAGATAATATATTTTTTTTGTAATGTGCGTTTGATATAAAAAAATCATTTTTGTTCATTCCAATCTTCATACCCTATATCAAAACTATCCCATTCTATGATTTTGTTTTGGGTTCTGCCCTAGCTCAGGCATGAGCTCTGAACAAATGCTAATTACAATAATAGAAACTGTCTTTACAAACTTAGCCCAATAATCCTTCTTGAATATGAATTGTATATTTTGGTGGGAAATTAAATACCCCACACCTTCCCAAAGTAGTAGTCACACCTCATGACTTCTTCATTAATTGAACCTTGATAAAGAACACTTGGTCACACATATGATAAATTTGTCTTGACTATGTGTTCCATTGATTGCATAATAATTTTTCCATGGTATTATTCACAATTACTATGAAATCTTGTTGTGAAGACCACTCATATCAATGCCACATACCAATGAAACATACCAATTATTTCCTTTTAAAGAACTTATTTCCAAGACCTCTTATACCATGTCCCACTGATCAGTCAATAAGTGTCACCATCAATAGTATTTGCAAGACCAAATATCAATTTCCATGACTTGATGATGAATCAACAAGTGTCACTAGACTGAATATGACAATGTATATAATAGGTTTACCAACTTGTATATGAGGATGCATTGGGTCAGTTAAATTACAGTAAACATGCATATATATCAATAAGATGCAAGGTCTTATGAAATGCTCATGATATCAAACCAAGTAAGTACCATGAACCCAAAGTAATCAATAGCATGAATCAAGTGATCCAACCACACTGAACGGAAATACAAATTCCATCAAAATGCCACTAATGAACTTGATTCAAAAGTTGGTCAAACTAAATGATCAAATTGATCAAACCAAATGATCAATGTAATGATACTAAACTTATCAAACTGATTCAAGCCATCAGACAAGCATCATGTAGCCAGGGCGGGTGTCATACAAGCATCAAATGAGCCATGTTCATACAAAAAAAGTTAGTGTTTGGACATCAAGGACAATACAAGGAGAGGAGAAACAAACTCCCCCTTTTTCCTTGGTGTCAAAACACTAACCTCTCCCCCTATTTGTATCAAGGAAATATGAGAGAGGAAAAAATTGAAACAAAGGACATGCATATGCTTCAAAAACAAATTTGAAACAATATACCTTTAACACCACTTATCTGGAAACATGTGATTGATCATTAAGAAAATCAAAACATTTGTAACTAAGTCATCCATAACACTATTAGATGCCAAAAACCAGATAAGAATATAGCTCATTGAGTCTTAAAGTACCCTTTTGTATACTAACATCAGCAAGAAATCTATGAATGGAAACCAATCTGAACTGAAACATGAATATACTTGTCAAAAACAAAGATGGGTGACAAGAAAAATGAACTAAAAGAAACAAAGAGATATCTTGTTGATCAACCAAATATGTAACTTGTCTGGCTGTCATAAAATGTTGTAGGAACCAGACCAACTAAATCAAACAATCAAAGAGAATTCAATCATTTCATATAAACATCACCATCTGTGTGCTAGGAAAACCAAAGTTGATCACAAATTAACTCATCATGCCACAATGAACTGCCATATCAATGACATAAAGTAGAAAAATAGTCAGCTGTCTCAAGAAAATACAATATTGAATCAAGATCAAACTGTTTGTGCCAATCTGAATACCGAGATACTTATATCTCTATACTAGCTTGCTAGGCTATTCAAGAAAATGCCAACAAAGTAGACACCAAGTAGATAGAGATATGTATCATACCAATATCATTGTCATGCATGTGATTATCAAGAGGGTTGTAAGTGGTAAATGAATGTATCATCATGATATCAATATTATTATAGAGTAGCATTTTCCTCCAATGTTCCTATGAACATATTAAGTCCTCAAACAAAGATCACTGCTCAATATACTCAACCTTTGGCATATCTATATCATTACTATGAAGGCCAAAATTCATAATAATATTTCAACCTATCATCAAATCACTTTGAACAAATATCATCCACTACTATCTCTGAAAAATATATTGCATAATATCTAAAGCTTAAGACTATTAGAGATAACTATGTGGTGCATGGGAGCATACCAATGCATCATATGTGTATTTCTAGTGCATCATATGTGTATTTCTAGTAGTCCAAATGCTAAAATTTCCATGGAGGTAGATAAAAACATGAAAGACTCCCCTTCAATGAAAATTTTATCAAATAAGAGATATCAGTCAAGATCAACAACTTCCACAAACATGTGACCAAATATTTGTATCAAATGATCATAATTATCTTGAAGCACTTGAAATCAATGTATGAAAAAGGTAGTCAGCACGTAAACCTGTTAAAGATAAAATTGTCATATGTAATATCACAGTGTCACAATACATTGTCATAACTCAGTGCCCAATATCATCAACTTACTACGTCATAAATAAGATATAATGAAAATCCAGGATAAGTGAATTAAAGTCCCGCAAAGTCCCAAAGTTCTACAATGTACTGAAGAAAGAAGGAAACACAATACTATATATATTTTCTAGAAAATATCATAACCTAGGACACCATGGATATATGATTAGCAAATAACTCTCTTGAGATAAAGACAATCTCATTGTAAACCAAAAATGAACTCCTCATGTCATATTCCTTGGAAAAACTATGAATCAAGAACAATGAACCAAATAAACATTGGCACTTTCTCCATAAAGATTGTAGATATTTTTAATTATCTTGAAACCAACTGAAATAGTGTCATCATATTTTTTTCCAACTTCACAACCAAGTGAAATTCACATTAATAATCAGTAATGACAAGAGAATATTACTGCAAATAACCTATCCTGTTGAAAACAAGATCACCAACTGATTCTAAAAATAATTCGGTTTGATAATCATCTGAAGGCATTATCCACATGAAAGCATCACAACTCAAATTTTTAAGAAAGTACTGCATTTTTATCATTGTTGCTAGACTTATACGAAAACTTGTAGTTAACATTCACAAATACAAGTATACAACACTTGAATCAAAGTATCGCTAAAGCAAAACTTATCAACTGTAAGGCCATAAAATTCATGATCTTGTCATGATACCTTATCACCAAATACATTTGACTTGTACATACTAGAACTTTTTTAATGTCATATGAATTATGAAGTCAATACGAAATTTAATGATCTATCAATGAATATATTGACAAACTATTAAGTTTCCTATTAGAGGCACAACATACATGACATTGAACCCTAATTAGTTCAAGTCACAACATGTATCAACTAATAAAATAGCATAACAATAACATTAACGATGTGAAATATATCATAGGCCTCTCTATACATATAAAATGACACAATTTTTAGCTTTTCTAGGAGCACATAGATAAAACATTAACTTGGTCCCCCTTGCTTCACACTATCTTTTATGTTTTTGAGATATTCCTTGTAAAATATGCATAAGCCTAGGTTCATCCTTTTCCTTATTTTGTTTTCTTCTCCAAATGTTTTTGGTGCTTGCCTTCTTATAATCACAAGGAATTTCATCAAGACTACCCTTGCAAAAGCCTTCTTATAACATTAATAGCATACAATATCACTAATTACATGCGATAAAAGGTTAAGCATAAGTTAAGATGCTCTTCTTAATTATTTCAGTAAATTGCTTTTAATTAGCAACTTTCACAAGTAACATAATTAAGGAAACAACTCTGACATTCATAGTAAGTCAGATTGCTATTAAACAAAAATCTGGCGAGGGATTATTTCTAAAATGCTTAACAACGCATGAATTTGTTCTTCATTGACACACAACACTAATATTAATGAGCACGTCCCCTCCTCATTAATTACGGCCGTAAAAATAACCAACGAGGAGCTTATTTAGGGATTTAACCAATTATAGTGGTAAATAAGAAGTGCTGCTCAGCTCTAAAAGGTCATTTTGTAACAAGTGCAATGGAGTCGAACATCAAACTGATATGTCTTGCAGAGAGTTGATTAATGTATTTCAGAGGCACGATTAAGGTGGAGAGATGGGATAAGCTACTCAACATTGATGATCTGGGTAGGAGGGCAGTAGAAAAGATAATGGGAGATGAGTTATTTAAAAATGTTTATGTGTATAGAGTCAACTAGGATATAGTAGGTACCTTCGCTGCAATACTTCTGACTATTAAAATACCAAAAGAAGAGGTAATATATTTATGCTTAGAAATCTTTGATGAAAAACACTGCAGCGGTATTTTGTTGGCAGTTAAGAGTGTTAGTACAGAACTTATGATACCATATCTAGATGATTATATGGAACATCCTATGGGTTCCTTGACAAACAAGATTAATTGTTTAAGAAGACTTATCTTGGTCTTTAAAGATAGGAAGATATTTGATGATAGACTGGATATTATTAAGAGAAATGTTGGGTTTCTCTTGAAATGGCTCAGAGTGAGACCATGTGAGGATGTTAAATGGGTTAAAGAGTACTTGAATGCCGAAGGTTTTGAGGTAGAAGCAGACTTCATAAATATGGTGCTGGAAGATTTACAACTCTTACCCCCTGTAATAGTCAAGTATGCAAAAAAGGGATTCAAGGCGGTAAAGGGTAAGCATAAGTATGATGTTGCCCTTTTAGATTCCTCTGAAGATGAAGAAGAG
>MU225099.1:5091338-5103633 GCA_018584345.1 Thuja plicata | reverse complement strand
ACAAACAAGTCTTGAACCAAGTGAGAAGCTATAAGTTGAAGTCGTGAACTTATAGCTTCTCACTTGGTTCAAGACTTGTTTGTTAGAGAGCAAGAAGCAATTTGTTATTGGTCCATCTTCTATTGAAACCGAGTACCAAAATTGAGGCTATTTGGTTTCAGAATTTTTTTTTTCTAAATTCAATTTTCATCGAAATTTTGACATTAATTGGTCGAAAGCTTGCGTCATGGGTTTGGCATCCTGGTCAAAAAAGAAAGAGTTTGGTCAAAATGTTTCGAGCATTCTGTGTCGAAAGGTTATGTCATGGGTTTGGCATCCTGGTCGAAATAGAAAGAGTTTAGTCGAAATGTTTTGACCATTCTATGTCAAAAATTTTCAAACATTTTGACTAAATTTGGTTGAAACTTTTTGAACATTTTGATGAACGTTGGGCGCAGTTTTGACAAATAATGTGGCCGTTTGAATATGCTAATTTTGACCAAGTTTGTGTAGAAATTTTGACGTTAACAAGAATGTGTCAATTTTTCGACGATAAAAATACCGACAAAGCAATTTGTGGGTCTTTCAACCAGTCTGCTTAGATAATTTGACCAATTTTCGTCAAAAATAGGGGCCAATTTTACTAGTGATTGTTGTTTGTTTGCAAGTACGAATAAATATACATATAAGATTGATTGCAGGTATGAATAAATGTAAAGATACATATATATGTGTATATATATACAATATATATATGTACATGTATAAAAATAAATAAATAAATAAATAAATATATATATATATATATATATATATATATATATATATATATATATATATAGGCATATATTTACAAATATTCTTATATCTCGCAACAATGGTAGATGTATATTTGCTAATTTCTAGATGTTACAGGTTTTACTTCAATTTTCGCTTAAGTTGGGAAGTTTTAGGTTTCAAGTTTCTAGATGATTTCATATTTACTACTCTATATTCTTAATGTCTGATTGTCATTATGGTGTTAGAAGATCAACTATTTTGTTTAATGACAAGATTGTTGGAAATACAATAATGGGAAAGCAAGATACTGAGAGGTGGGGGGTGAATCAGATCTTCAAATTTAAAAACTTAAAACAAACTGATCCACATTCATACATATATGAATCTAATGTAACATCAAATAGAATCCACACAATGAAATAAATAACTCGTAACACAAGAACTTGGTAACCTAGAAACCCAAATAGGTAAAACTGGGGTGGGGATGACACCCACAAAATTCTTCACTAGTGCAGTAATAAAGTGTGCCTGTTAGGGCTACAAAAGTTGATTACAAAATGCAATCTACCTAGTTAAAGGTCTACCCAGTTAAGAGCTAAAGATCATTACAATCTACCCTGTGAAAGGATTTCATCTTACAATAAAGTAAGCACTCTATTAGGAGATTTAAAAAGGTCTGCTAGAACCACTCTGTTAAGAGATTTCACCTGATACAATGATTAGAATGTTTCAAGTAATGATCCTTCATTATGCACTCAGATGTTGATGACAGATCTCCTCTTTCCAGTACCTTATGTGATCTCACAATCTGATATGTCTTTACTCTGCTGTTCACTATTCTGTCACTCTGCTTGATCTATGCTTCTTAACAAAATAACCCTATGTGCATTTCACTTGAAAATGTAGTCAACACTTCTCTCCACACACACAAAATAGGGTTAAGAAGCAATCTTATATATCTATTGTGGGTCCACAACAAACACCTCATTTTTTTGGTCCTTTGACCATGGGGACCCCCCATTTTGTCTTTTTTCTTTTGGTCATGTATGCCCCTTGTGTAAAATCTAGTCAGCCCTCGAAGAAATTTTCTTAAACCAAGTCAAAGAAAGAAAGAGAGCCTTTTTCGACCTTTCGGCCCTTTTAGCCTTTTGGAGGACTTAGGTACTCCGAAATGCCGATATGACTGAAAGGCCAAAAACTTGACCCTTTCAGTGTTTTCAGCCTTCGAAAACCTTGAAAGGTCGAAGGCACCTTCTCTCTAAATTTTTTAGTCTTTCAAAATCAGAAAGCCCCAAAATGGCTGATGTCAGCCCACGAGTTATAAATAGGAGAGGCCTTCATAGTTTAAGTCACTTGTCATTTTTTCTTTCTACCTGCAATTTCGTTTGCTCCTCCTTGTTGATTACTTGCATTTTTGAGCCATCTGGTTGTCCTCCCACTCCTAGTTCTTTTGAGGTAGGTTCTTCTCGCCTGCCTTGGTTTTGTAATTTTGGGTCTCGGTCTAGGGTTTGTTTTTGCTCCTAGTGCCTGTCCAGCCTAGGGCACCCTATTTCTTGGTGTCATCGGGCCTTTGTGCCTTTGTGTTTTTATAGGGACGTCCCTCCCTATCGAGCCTAGGGTTTTCTAGTTTCCCTTTTGTCTTAGGTTTTAGGGTTTTTTTTTTGTTTCATCGGTCGTGGCCCTTGCCGCAGGTTTTTGGCCTCTAAAAAGATGAAAACAGATCTCCAAACTTTTGACCTAAGTGTCATTTCAGACTTGTTGGCCTTTTGAACCTCTGAAAGGTCTGAAAGACTGAAAGGTATGAAAAGGTTGAAAGCATCCTTTCTGAAACATTTAGTTTGACCTTTCAGGGTTCCTCGACAGTTTCAGATTTTCAGTGTCCACAAACAAACACTTCTCAGTTTCAGATCCCGAAAGGTCTAACAGACCTTATTCTTCAAATAAATTTTTTTGCAGACTCGAAAGTGAAAAATTTTGCACTTAGATATTTAAACAGCTCTCTTTCTTGCTTTCCTAGTTTAAATTTTTTTTTTCTGTTTAATAAGCTACTGATTACTTGTTTTTATTGCAGGCATGGACTGAATAGATGACAAAAACAATTAATGTTTACAAGAAACACTAGGCCCTCATAGCTGACAAGAGAGAGGAAGTAATAAAATGGTTTGAAGATATGGATGCGTTCTTCACAAGGGTCGGCCTTGATGTATATCAGGATAAAGACAGACAGGCTCTATGTCCATCAAAAGAGGTGGTTCAACAGTTCAAGGACGTGTTGGCAAGAGTTAACACTAAAGAGGCCTTGCAACAGTTATTTTACCTAAAAGAGGAAATACAAATAATGTCCCAACATGAAGAAGAGATCACGTTCTTCTCTTCTGAATTAACTATCTTCAGAAAGGAACAAGAATGAAGGGTCACCAAGATAAAAATAAAGGAGATCAATTTTGAAGAAGTTCAGGAGATAGTATAGAGGCTCTGGACAGCTCACCCAGAGGTCTTTCCTAGATAAAGCTTCAAGGTCCAGTTAACAAGTGCACAGGGCAAGATTTTCACACTTGGCTAAAATTCTACTAAGGTAGAGTTATCGGCCTTTTGGCCTCTGAAATTTTGGCCTTTTAGCCCTGAAAACAAGAAACATTTTTGGCCTTTCGGCCTTTTCGGCCTCTTTAAGTTTTTTCGGCCTTTTGGCCTGCAACAAGTCTAAAGTTTTGGGACTTCCAAAATTTTGAATTTTGGGAAACACTCAAGAAATTTTAAAGACATTAAAGTTTCAGGATAGAGGTCGGGGTCTGAAAACTGGGTGCTTCCAGCAAGGTCACTTTTTTCAACACCAGTTGGACTCCAGATCAGATGAATGGACAAATTGAGTTCATTTTAGAGGGACTAAGGGTATCCTATCAGTTCCCACTGCCAGTAATAGCCTCAGATGAAGAATCCAAGAAGAATCACAAGAGTCAAGAAGAAGACTCCAAATTCACAAAAGAAACTTACCTTCTTTCCCTTTCTCTTCTTGGAAAATTTTGCCCTCTTTGCATGAGAAAATGGATTGTAAATGGGTTCAAGAATCCATGCAAGTTATATAATATCAGTTAGCAGTAGTTTCCCTTCAGTAAAGTTCTAGTTTTAGCTTTTGTTCTATAATTTAGACTCTGTGATGCCCTAACTTCAAAAATCAGAGTTGTATATCAAAACTCTATATATTGTAATCAAAAAGCAATGTAAAGGGCCGACTTCTAAATACAATAAAGATCTACATTGGGTGCTTCATTTGTGGTGTGTGAATTACTGCTATCTATGCAAATTTATTGAATGTATGCTTGCATTATTCTTTATTTTCAGAGAGCCCTTTGTATTGTTGTGTTTCAAATTCATGCTACTTTTAGTTAGAGTTTGTTGTTGTATAGCTACCTTGTTGTGATGAATGTGTGGAGGAGGTCATCTTTGGGCTTAGTGATAAATCCATCTTGTGGGTGTGCACGTCTTGGTGGCTTCATGATTTGATAGATTTTGAATATCTTATACGGGTAAAACATATCTTTTCTCCAAAATGCTTGCATCTATGGAGTAGTGAATTGTGACGAGGTCTGATTTATGCTTTGTGGGTTGTTCCAAATCTCTCCAGCATTCAATTCGCAAGGAAGGGTTTAAAATAGTTTATGTCTTTAGGATTTCACTTTTCTTTACAATTTGCTACATTTCTTGTTACCCTCATCTCTTTAAATTATGTCAGCGAAATTCTGAAAATCACTATCTTGAAACATACAAAAGTTGCATGTTATTTACCATACCCATACTTGTTAAAATGGAAAATACCAAAAAAAAAGAAACTAACAGTATTTTATAGTTTGTTGTCTTGAACATACCAGCAAAGGCCTCCTCGTGAACAATCACATTTATCTTCAACTGAGTAACCAAGCAGGTTGTGACCCCACCCCAGAGAACCTTGGGAATAACTCTGTTATTCTTTCAAGAGAGGAAATCAAATCTCGAGATCCTAGCAAGTTGGCTTGTGTTGAAACAATGCTCAACAGAAGTGGTGCTAGAAGGAGGGCCTCAAGACTCATAAAATTGGATAATATTGGATCTTTCTCTCTAGAGAGATTTGAGTGTGTACTTAGATCATCTCCAAAAAGAGGCGAGTTTCTTGAGCTCACTCACCACTGAAGAGCTCGTAGTGACAAGGGTAAATCAAAAGATAAATCTTCTCATCACCTTGTCGTACCTCAAAATCCTCTTGGACAGAAATCACACATCGCTGCTCCAACTATTACCATAGTCATTGAGCAAAATCAAAACATGCAAAATTGACATTTGCAACCAACTCGTCCAATGGCCTTTTTTTCCAATGCCACAATCTCACCTTTAAACTTTGTTGGGCAGCTCCATGAGCTACCCAAAAATCCAGAGAATTTTTGTACATGATTCATATATGGTGAATCTAGGAATGCAGAAGAACACATCCGTGCCTTCAAGGAAATTTCCAACTGTAAAAATATTTCCCACCAAGACGTTGTCTTTCGTCTATTCCCATACAGTTTGGGAGAGTTTGCATACAATTGGTACCTAAATTTTCCACGAGGGTCTATCTCAATATGGAATGAATTCAAAACCAAATTCCTCAATCAGTTTAGATTGTATGTCGATCCTGCTATGACACATCACCAATTCATAAACACGAGGAAAGATCCTAAGGAGCCCATTGTTATGTTTAATCATCATTTTCACAAAATCCACCAAAAGTTGGAAGCTCCATACACTATACCAGATGAGGCTGTCATAAAAGTTTACTTGAAGGCTTTAGATCCATTTACCTTGATCTTTCTAAGAACACTTCCCTCGTTGGATAGAGACACAATTGAAAAGGTGTACAATGAAGCTGTCACTTTCACTCAGTAAATGGACCCACAAGAAGGGAGCTATGCGGCTGCGCTCATCATGAGTAATCTTGTTGTCCCACACCCATTTGCAACAAACAATCAAGCCTTAGCCAATCACCTACCTATGCTAAATCCTATACCGGCACAACCATGTACAACCGTGCCTCCATCTATTACTTATCCAGGCTATGATGCTCATAAGACAACATTCATAGAATAGAGGGTTATACCCGAAACTGAGCCTGATGCTCTCATGGCTTTTGAGTTAGATGTCGTAAAGAAGACTTTATCATAACTCACTAGCGAAGTTACCATAATGAAGCTAAACCCACCCCAAAATCAAGGTGGATAAAAACAAGCATCTACTGGTCCAAATACATACCCTCAGAATCCAAATAGGGGTTTCAATGCATACAACAACAACAACACACAGGAGAAACCATTTGGATAGAACAGGCCAAATTGGCCATGGAACACTAGACCCAATAATGGCAGCATCCTAGCAGACAATGCCAATACTTATGAGGCTTCGTAGGCCAATTTTGTCAGGGCTCCAATTAAGCATCAAGAGAATAATGGATATGTGAACAAATCATAAGACCACTACACCTAGAATCTAGAGGGGCCCCTGGTGCAATTCAATGTTATGGTGTTCGATTCCTATGAGTCTGGAAAGGAAGGAGGCTTAGAAGCCTATATAGGAGAAGACAAATTCGTGTTCTCTTTTCCAAGAGAAAATGAGCTGGAATATTCTGAGGTACATGCCTTCTAGAATGATCAACAAAACTCATATAACCTTTGGAGTAGAAAGGAACCCCTCACCGATGGCATGCCTCCAGGCAAATAGCCAACTCCACTAGATCCACGGGCTAGTAACAACCCCATACCTCCGAAGGGCCCAAATGCTCCTATACTTCCTGCAACAAGTATGTATGCTGGCTACCAAGGTATGTCCTAGTCAAATGACAAATACATTTTAGTGGATGGGCTCAAGAAAACTAAGGAAAACATATCCATGTTCGAATTACTGCAAGGTTGCCCATCTCAAAAGGAAGCCCTTTTAAGATCCTTGGATCATTCAAAGCCTGGCCCTCCAAATAGTGCAAGGGTGCCCACATCCAATATCAACACCTCTGATGCATTCCCTATAGTATTCATAGATAATATGGATGTCCAACTGTTCTTACTCAGCTTGCGGATGTTTGGAAAAAACCTACATAATTTCCTAATCAATTCAGGAGCCTCATGCAACGTTATGCCCCTATCGATTTGCAAGAAGTTGGGGATGGTGCACCAAATAATGAACCGAGTGGTCATACAATTGGAAAAAACTAAGGTCAAAGTAATTGATGTACTCAAAGACGTGCACATTCAACTAGTCACAGATCCTAGGATACAAGAGCAAATTGATATACACATAGTGGACATACCCAAGACTTATGGGATGCTGCTGAGTTGAGAATGGACCAAGTGTTTGAAAGGGTGGCTCTCTAAAGATTTTACCTAGCTCTGGCTACCATGGAGAGGTTTGAAAAACTGATCAAGATAGACACCGAGCCTAAACTGAAAAGGATGATCACCGAATACAATACCCCGAATGAAGTGTTGTTCACCCAAACTGATTTGGGCACTTATCAGATGGATGATGTTTTCATGTTCCAGATTCGAGAGGGTGAAGAGTCAAACCACAATCCCATCTAAGGTCTCCTTGAGAAAAAAATTGGTGATGAAATTTTCAAAAGTTTCATCAACAACATGACAGCCAGCCAGCGGTATCTGGGTCAAGATGCAGATCCTAATATCTTGTTACTACCTGCATACTGCCGATTACATCAGGCCATTCATTTAGAGTTTACATGCCCCACTTCCCAAGAAGCCTTGTCACGAGTGTTGGATCAAATTTCCCAACCAAATAAGCTACTAGAAGCACTAACAATAAAAGAAGATGTACTTGGGATAAAAGACAAGAACAACGCCACACTAGATATGGACAGCCCAGTCCTTGCAGATAGTTCACCTCAAAATCAAGATAGTGGGTCAGACTCTGAAGATGGAAGCGCTGCCCTAAATTTGCTTAGCGACTGGAGTACCTTGGATGATGAATTGTGTCCCCCTTTCAAGAGAATGCTAGAAGACAAATCTGATGAAGACAAAGAAAACTCCCCAGACCTAGGCATACTCAATATGTAGGAGAATTAATTTCTTCTGATAGTGATGGAGAGAGTGACTGAAAACCAAGGACCAAGTGTTTCTCTAATAAAAGCACAACCAAACCAAGCCCTAATAAACCACCCCAGATATGGAAACTACACTTCGATGGTTCCAAATGCAAACAAGGATCAGGTGTGGGAATTGAATTGATAAATCCAAGAGGTAAGTCTTTCTATGCTACTTATAGATTACAGTTTCTTTGTACTAACAATGTTGTAGAATATGAAGTGCTGGTTAGCGGACTCCTCCTAGCTCACAAGAAGGGAATAAAAATCTTGACGGTGGAAGGAGACTCACAATTGGTTTTCAAGTAGATCTGTAGCCAGTATAGTTGCAATTATAAGAGGCTCTCAGCCTACCAAAATAGGGCATGGGATATGATCAACGACTTTGACGCTTTCAACATCAAAACCATCCTGAGAAGAAAGAATGTCATTGCTGATGCGTTGGCTGTCTCAGCCAATTCACTACACCCAATAGAGAAATCCAAACTAAAGAAATTATCAGTAGAGCTTGTCTCAGCCCTGGCCATTTCGGATAATATCACTAACTTTCAAGTCTTCTAGGATGATCAACATATCTTAGAAGTTATCATGTGCGTCAGCGTGTTTGAAAAGCAAATCATATACAAGGAGAAGGAAGGTGAGGAAATAGTTGAACCTGAAGAGCTTGATGATCACGACGTCATAAACCTAAAGACCAATGCCATACCCAAGGGAATGGTAGAGCTAGAGCGGATTTTTGACAGCGATAAGACTGCTATAAGAAGACGCCCTGACATAACACCTAATGGTAAAGAATGTGACACCTACAACCTAGGCATGAAAGAAGAACCAAGAGAAGTCCACATCAGAAAGGTGGGAACCAAGGAAGAAAAGGAAAAAATGGTCTAGCTTCTCACTGAATATCGAGCTGTCATAGCATGGAGTTATGAAGAATTAAAGACATATGCCACCTTAGTCATAGTGCACAACATCCCTTTGAAGCTGGATTCTAAGCCCTTTAGACAATGACAAAGACCTGTGAATCCCACTATGGAGCCCTTAATCCAAAAGGAAGTCCAAAAGCTGCTTGATGCCAGGATCATCTTCCCAATTTGACATTCTACATGGGTTGCGAACCTAGTACCTGTGAGAAAGAAGACTGGAGAAATCAGGCTATGCGTAGACTTCTAGAACCTCAACAAGTCCTCTCAAAAGGATAATTATCCACTCCCATCTCTAGACAAAGTGTTGCAGAAGGTTAATGGATCTCAAATGATGTCATTCCTGGATGGCTACTCTGTGTACAATTAGGTGATGGTACAGGAAGAGGACAGGCTGAAAACAACATTCACCACTAAATGGGGAACTTTCGCCTATCGACGGATGCCTTTCGGGCTGATTAACGCTGGAGCCACCTTTCAGAGAGCAATGTAAATAGCTTTCAAAGGATTAGTTGGGAGGTGCATTATCATTTACATGGATGATCTCACAGTCTACTCAAAACTAAGAGTTGACCACATAAACGACCTCAGGAAATGCCTTTAGAGGTGCAAAGAATTTGGGTCTCCCTCAATCCCAACAAATGTGTGTTTGCGGTAACTAAAGGGAAGCTCTTGGGACATATCATCTTTGAAAAGGGGATATCCATTGACCCCAAAATGGTGGAGGCAATCCTAAAGTTGATAACGCCTCATAGCCACAAGGAACTAAAATTGTTCTTCAGGAAGATCAACTTCATCAGAAAATTCATCAGTGGCTTCACAAAAATAGTAATACCATTGAACGACATGCTCAAGAAAGATGCCAAGATTTAATGGACTCTCCTAGCCAAGAAGTATTTTGAAGAGATTAAGAATGCCATTCCCATGACACCAGTCCTAGCCAGTCCTGAATACACCATCCCTTTCAAAGTTTACTCTTTCATGTTAGAACACTCATGCGTGAGCATCCTCACACAGAAGAAGAATAGTGAGGAAAAAATGCCAATTGCCTTTATAATTTTCCCTTTCAAAGAAGCTGAGCTCAGATACCCAAACTGGGATAAGCAGGCATTTTATCTCATCAAGGCGGTGAAGAAATTCAGACATTATATTTTAAGGAGTAAAGTCATTGGGATAGTTCTAGATGCAGTAGTAAAATCCCTCCTGATGCAGAATGAGCTAGGAGAATGAAGAGGAAAATGGATGGAAATCCTCCAAGAGTTTGACCTACAGATCCAACCGATGAAGTTGGTAAGAGGCCAGGGCCTGACAAAGCTGATCTCTAAGTTTGAAGAAGTTCTGGTCTGCCAGACATACACCAATCAAGGTGTGATCACTGATGTGTGGTACCAAGACATAGTGTACTATATGTTGCAGAATCGCTACCCTGAAGAAATGAATGGTTCCCAGAGAAGAGCTTTAAATATCAAAATAAATTCTTACATGATAAAAGGTGGACAACTATACAAACGCAATTATGAGGGTTTGTACTTAAGATGCTTGGATAGAATGGAGGCGAAACAAATCCTGGTGGACTTTCATGACAAATACGGAATGGGACATGGAGTGGCGGAGGCCACTGCTCACCAAATCCTAAGGGTAGGATAATTTTTGCCTACTATATTTAAAGATACTAGCAAGCACGTGAGATCTTGCCACACTTGCCAAACTAACGCAACTCGAGAGAGGAACCCAACGATGCCCCTACAACCAATCTATGAGGTACACCCATTTGCCTAATGGGGTTTGGATTTTGTTGGAGTGATTAACCCCCTTTCATCTATAAGACATAAGTTTATTTTGACAGCCATCAAATATTGCACACATTGGACATAAGCGCAAGCACTGAAGAATTGTACTACAGAGGTCGTGACCAAATTTATGGAGGAGCACATCATAACTAGGTTTGGGATGCCATTCTATCTGGTATGTGAAAATGCTCCCTCTTTGTCCTCAGCCTCGCTCACACAATGGGCCTTTGAAAACTAGGTAATCCTCAAATTCTCTTCAAATTACTATCTGCAAGGCAATGGCATAGCAGAGTCTACAAACAAAAATCTGACAACAGTGATTAAACACCTCCTAGATGACAACCCCAGGGACTGGCACACGCAACTGAAATATTCTTTGTGGACTGATTGCGTAAGGATCAAGAATGCCCTAGGGATGTCTCCATATCAACTAGTCTATGGCTTGCAACTGGTCTTTCCTATGAACCTAAAGATCCCAATTCTGAGATTCATGGACCAATATGTAGGGGAGGAAGATCGGGTACAAATTAGACTCATGAATCTCCTAAACCTAGAGGAGAAATGAACTTTAGCTCTGGAACATGTATCAAAGCATCAGACTATAGTCAAAAGGTGGTTCGACATGAGAGCTACCATCAAGGCCTTCAGGATCTCTAACCTTGTCCTCATCTGGGATAAGGTGAAAGAAAATCCAGGCAGCCACACCAAGTTCCAAAGACTGTGGACAAGCCCTTACCAAATATCAGAGATCCCAAGGGAGAACACGTTTAGGATCAACACATTGAATGGAGAGTTGACCCCATTGCTTAACAATGGGAAATTCCTCAAACATTACTTTGGATCCTAAGTGGGACCATCTTTCCTCCCTTGTACCATAGTCACTTTTGCATTTTTTTTATCTTATCGTCCTCGCCGTCAGTCTTTCCTTCTATTTGTGTTTGTTCTTTTCTTTGTCAGGGGCTCATTTTGTTACTTTGGGTCAGTTTGTTTTGGATCCAGTCTAAGGTGGTCCACAAAAGGAGTAGAGGTATTTCTTAGTCAAATTTCTCCAAGGATACGTGCAGCGTAGAAGAACCTTCCCAAAAGACATAGTGATAATTATCGTTGACATACAAGGAGTTTGAAGTTTGGTTATCCTCATCACAGGACACATTGAGATACAAAACCTGAGGGCATTGGTTTCTAGGGCATTTTCCAGTTATAGCCAGCCTGAGTGCATAGGTTCGAGTACCCACCGATCCCAGAACCTGTTGGTACTCAAAACTACAGATTTGGATTCCTATGGGTTTTGCCTACCCAATGCTGAGAAAACCAACTGTTCCGGCCAACTAACAGGTATAGCCTTAGGGAAAGGGCTACAACCTCTGCAATTCAGGCTCTGCAGGACCTAGGCTGGTGGGCTTTTTCCTTGAACTTTGTCTTCAAGCTCCAAGGCGTTTTATAGCAGATAACAAGATCCTCCAACTTCTAATCCCTTCAAAGTTTGGCAAAAGAGAACTTGAAAGTTATTTAGAACTGATAACAATGGATCATAAATATGAAACTCTAGTAGATAATTGAATTTTGATTAAATATATAAATGAATTCGATAGATAGATCTTCACATCAATATACACCGAAACCAAGTAACCATAACCCAATATGCAATAACAGACTAGTGCCTTGCTTCCTTTTGGGAAATAGAGTCAAAATCATACAACCTTAATGTTCAACCTTAGAGACTAATTCACAAG
>MU225099.1:5066175-5077037 GCA_018584345.1 Thuja plicata | reverse complement strand
TCAAATCCTTAACAGATCAAAATGAAGCTCTAAAAGGGTTCATTCAAAAGATGGTGGGTCCTATTGACCCAAATTGTTCAGAGGCTTCATTACAAGCCATGCTAGATAAAAGGGCTACACTAGATTTGCCAGCGGGTTTGACTCCTTATTTCATCTAGGAAAGTGGTGATTGGAGAAATAAATTTGAATAATTCAGAGAGAAGGCTATCCCATTGGTATTCAGGCCATACTGGACTATATTGGTCGAGGCCAATTCACTACTTAACCTGGTGGAGAATGATGGGGGTATAGATTTAGAAGTAGTTAAGTGGAAAGCAGCCCTCTAGGACTTGGAGATAATCCAAGAGCAACATTTCCAAATCTTGGTGAAGGTCTATGAAGGTGAAGAACTGGACAAATTTAAGGCATGGAATGAATAGATGACCAAAAAAATTATTCTTTACAAGAAACACTAGGTCCTCATAGCTGACAAGCAAGAGGAAGTAATAAAATGGATTGAAGGTATGGATGCATTCCTCACAGGGGTCAGCCTTGATGTATATCAGGATAAAGACAGACAGGCTCTACATTCATCAAAAGAGGTTGTTCAATAGTTCAAGGACTTGTTGGCAAGAGTTAACACTAAAGAGGCCCTACAACAGTTATTTTACCTGAAAGAGGAAATACAAAGAATGTTCCAACATGAAGAAGAGATCAGGTTCTTCTCTTCTGAATTAACTATCTTCAGAAAGGAACAAGAACGAAGGGTCACCAAGATAAAAAGAAAGAAGATCAATTTTGAAGAAGTTCAGGAGATAGTATAGAGGCTCTGGACAGCTCACCCAGAGGTCTTTCCTGGATAAAGCTTCAAGGTCCAATTAACAGGTGCATAGGGAAAGATTTTCACACTTGGATAAAATAAGGCAGAGTTATCGGCCTTTCAGCCTCTGACATTTTGGCCTTTCGGCCCCCAAAAAAAGAAACATTTTCGGCCTTTCGGCCTTTTCAGCCTCTTCAAGTTTTTTCAGCCTTTTGGCCTGCGATAAGTCTAAATTTTTGGGACTTCCAAAATTTTGAATTTTGGGAAACACTAAAGAAATTTTAAAGACATTAAAGTTTTGGGGTAGAGGTCGGGGTCTGGAAACTGGGTCCTTCCAGCGAGGTCACTTTTTTCAACACCAGTTGGACTTCAGATCAGATGAATGGACAACTTGAGTTCATTTTAGAGGGACTAAGGGTCTCCTATCAGTTCCCACCACCAATAACAACCAGCCTCAGATGAAGAATCACAAAAATCAAGAAGAAGACTCCAAGTTCACAGAAGAAACTTACCTTCTTTCCCTTTCTCTTCTTGGTGAATTTTTCCCTCTTTGCATGAGAAGATGGATTGTAAATGGGTTTAAGAATCCATGCGAGTTATATAGTATCAGTTAGCAGTAGTTTCCCTTTAGCAAAGTTCTAGTTTTAGCTTGTGTTCTGTAATTTAGACTCTCTGATGCCCTAACTCCAAAAATTAGAGTTGTAGATCAAAACTCTATATATTGTAATCAAAAAGTAGTGTAAAAGGCTGACTTCTTAATACAATAAAGATCTAAATTGGGTGCTTCATTCGTGGTGTGTGAATTACTGCTATCTATGTGAATTTATTGAATGTATGCTTGCATTATTCTTTATTTTTAGAGAGCCCTTTATATTGTTGTGTTTCAAATTCGTGCTACTTTTAGTTAGAGTTTGTTGTTGTATATCTACCTTGCTGTGAGAAATGTGTGGAGGAGGTCATCTTTGGGCTTAACAATAAATCCATCTCATGGGTGCGCATGTTTTTGTGGCTTCATGATTTGATAGGTTTTGAATATCTTGTATGGGTAAAACATATATTTTCTCCAAAATGCTTGCATCTGTGGAGTAGTGAATTGTGACGAGGTCTGATTTATGCTTCGTGGGTTGTTCCAAATCTCTCCAGCATTCAATTCGCAAGGAAGGGTTTACAGTGGTTTATGTCTTTAGGATTTCACTTTTCTTTACAATTTGCTGCATTTCTTGTTACCCTCATCTCTTTAAATTCTGTCTTGAAATTATGAAAATTTCTATCTTGAAACATACAAAAGTTGCATGTTATTTACCATACCCATACTTGTTAAAATGGAAAATACCAAAAAAAAAGAAACTAACAGTATTTTATAGTTTATTGTCTTGAACGTATCAGCAAAGGCCTCCTCATGAACAATCACATTTATCTTCAACTAAGTAACCAAGCAGGTTGTGACACAACCCCGGAGAACCTTGGAAATAACTCTGTTATTCTTTCAAGAGAGGAAATCAAATCTCGAGATCCTAGCAAGTTGGCTTGTGTCAAAACAATGCTAAACACAAACCATTTAGGAAAATAAAACATAATATTTGAAGGTGAATTTCACCAAACTAAACATTACAATGCCACTATTTAATGGTGATTTAACCTTACTTCACACACCCACTTACAAAGAAATCAAACAAAATCAAGAAGTTAAAAAAAAAAACCCTAACTTAGATTGGAGCAAAAATAAATAGTCACTTCCTTGTCAAGCGCTCCCTGGGATTTTGAAGTACATCTCTGAGAAAGTGATCTAACTAGTTTGTAACATTTCCCAAGCCCTCATTCATTAGGAGATGATGAAACCCTAGCATTCTCTTCTTGAAGGGACTCGATCACTTCATCTCTGCCAAGTTATGGAACGACCGATTTGTTTATGTGTTGCTCTAGGTCTCCATGGAATTGTATCTTCCATTTCCTTTACACCAATCTAAGACAAACAAGAACTCAAAGAGAATACCAAGGAATTCAATTATAGAATGTTGACGAGGCCATGAAAACAAAGATGTAGAGAATGTGTAATTGTGATTACTACTATTTGTGTTGAGTGCATCTATCGCCACAGGTTTCGAGATACGATTTGATTCTAAATCTGATTTGATATCAAGTTAAATTAGATTAAAATTTATATAGGATTTGATTTCAAATATGATTTGATTTGATTCGATCAGATTGTACCTGGTTGAGGACTAATTTTTAGGGAAATGCACTTTTTTTGGTAATTTTTTTCTTAATTTTATTTTTCAGATTGTAAATATATTACAAGGCTTACAATATAACCATTTAGAATGCAAACCTTTCTTTATCTAAGAAGATAAATATATACTTGTGAATATGTTAGAAGGGTTATGATATACGTTTTAAGCTTAATATATTAATTCTGGTATTCAAATTGATGGTTTTTATCCTATCAATATAAAGCTAAAAATCCATTAGGATTCAATATTAGAAGGCTTAAAATTATTTTTTATAATATTTTATAGCTTAAGTTAGGCTAGGTTACATAATTTTTTTGGATTGTAGAAGATGTTGTTACTACGTAGTTGAATCCTGATAGAAATATCACACTTTGACTTGCTATGGGAAACATCTCCTACTTATCAACTCATGATCTTAAGGGGCTTTCTAATGAATGGTTCATAAGGCACAACACTTGTTGAAGGTTTTTCAAATGGGGTTGGAAGTTGAGTGGGCTTAACCATGGAGGAAACTTAATAGTTAAGCACGCTCAAGCTAGAGTAGTACTTAGATGGGTGAACTCCCGGGAAGTCCTAGTGCTTCACCTCTATGAACATCACCTAGATGCAATGAGTGGTAAGTGTTCCATTCATTCTCATGAGAGATGGATTCTTGTTAACCACTAGTCATGAAACATTGGTCAATGAGTTTGACTCAAATTACTACGTAGTTGAATCCTGATAGAAATATCACAATTTGACTTGTTGTGGAAATTATCTCCTACTTATCAATTGATGAGCTTAAGGGGATTTCTAATGAATGGTTCATAAGGCACAACACTTGTTGAAGGTTTTTCATATGGGTTACAAGCTAAGTGGAATTAACCATGGAGGAAATTTCATATTTAAGCACGCTTGAGCTGGAGTAGTATTGGTATGGGTGACCTCCGGGTAAGTCTCGGTGCTTCACCTCTGTGAGCATCACCTAGATGAAATGAGTGCTAATTATTCCATTCATTCTCATGTGAGATGGGTTCTTGTGAACCACTACTCATGAAGCATGGGTCAATGATTTTGACTCAAATTACGACGCAATTGAATCCTGATAGAAATATCACAACTTGACTTGATGTAGAAAATATCTCCTAGTTATCAATTGATGAGCCTAAGGGGCTTTCTAATGAATGGTTCATAAGGCACAATAATTTTTGAAGGATTTTCAAATGGGGTTGCAAGTTGAGTAGACTTAACCATGGAGGAAAATCCATGGTTAAGCACACTCGAGATGGATTAGTACTGGGATGGGTGACCTCTTGGTAAGTCTTGGTGCTTCACCTTTGTGAGAATCACCTAGATGCAAAGAGTGGTAAGTGTTCCATTCATTCTCATGAGAGATGGGTTCTTGTGAACCACTACTCATGAAACATGGGTCAATGAGTTTGACTCAAATTACTACACAGTTGAATCCTTATAGAAATATCACAATTTGACTTGTTGTTGAAAATATCTCCTACTTATCAATTGGTGAGCTTAAGGGGCTTTCTAATGGATGGTTCATAAGGCACAATGCTTGCTGAAGGTTTTGCAAATATGGTTTCAAGCTGAGTGGGCTTAATCATGGAGGAAACTCTATTGTTAAGAACACTAGAGATGGAGTAATACTGGGATGGGTGACCTCCCGGGAAGTCCTGGTGCTTCAACTCTGTGAGCATCACTTAGATGCAATGAGTGCCAAGTGTTTCATTCATTCTCATTAAGAAGGGTTCATGTGAACCAATACTCATGAAACACGGGTCAATGATTTTGACTCAAATTAATATGCACTTGAATCTTGATAGAAATATCATAATTTGACTTGTTGTTGAAAATATCTCCTACTTATCAATTGATGATCTTAAGAGACTTTCTAATGAATGGTTCATAAGGAACAACACTTGCTGAAGATTTTGCAAATGGGGTTGCAAGATGAGTGGGTTGAGCCATAGAGGAAACTTCATAGTTAAACAGACTGAAGTTGGAGTAGTACTGGGATAGGTGACCTCATGGGAAGTCTGGGTGCTTCACCTATGTGAGCATCACCTAGATGCAATGTTTGCTAAGTGTTCTATGTGTTATCATGAGAGATGGGTTCTTCTGAGCCACTACTCATGAAACATGGGCCAATGAGTTTGACTCAAATTACTACATAGCCGAATCCTGATAAAAATATTACAATAAATTAGTTATCAAACAAAATTCTTTGCATAACTCAAATTTAAATACAACCACAATCAAAATACCATCATAAATATAATAGTTTTGCTTAGGTATGTAATGAAAACTACAATATTATTATATTTTCATGTCCAAAACATCTACTATATTAATGCATTTATTTAACATGAAATCAATTTGTAGAAAATAAGGAAATGAAAAATTCAATGTTCTATTCAATATGTTGAAGTCATCAAGAATACTTTGTACATTAAGGATCATAAATTGATAATAAAAAAATTGTGTTATCTTCATAAAGGATATTTTGTACTTGTCTATGCAAAGGGCACCTTACAATGAATATTGCATTCTTTGACTTTAGAGTTACAGATCAGTTAAAAAAAACATGTATTTACAAAATATGTCTTACACAATAAATGCAAGAACTTCTAACGAACCAAATATATGATTTTGCTTAATTACAATTGTTTCAAACCTGTAAACACAAAGAGCCATTCAGAACTAGGAATATGAAATCATTTAATTCACACAGTGCTAAATTTGTAAAATTCTCTACAGACTAAGCTACTCAGAAAAAATAAAATATAATAAATCTACCATAATTTGAAGTAGCCAAGAATTTTGCATAGAATTTGATCCATGGGTTGTTCCATGGGACCTTTTAGGATTTGATAGATCCTCCACACTCCCTTTTAATTTTTATTATGTTTATTGAGTGAAAAATATAGAGATTATCAAGATGTTCCTTGGATGTAGGTCATTCATTTTCATCTTTCCACATTGCGGATCATGGAAAAACATATTTGAAGATTTAAAAGCAATACGATAATTGCAACTCCAACATTATTATAAATTTCATTTATTTTTTCCAAATGGCATGAACTCTAGCCTACTCAGCTCTTGTCTAGATATGATTTTGTTTAAAATATGTTTTTTAATAATACACTCTTTTAGGAAAATAAAACGAATCATGGGATTAAAAAAATGTTTAGAATAAGCACTTTAAATTTCATAAGTTAAAGTTTAAAATAAATTTTGAAAATATATTAACCTCACTAGTCCCTTATACCGCAGTGGTTATTCTGTTAATGGAGAATGTCGTCAATGCGGTTACGACGTCGGCCAAATGACCAATGCCATTCGAAATCTTTAGGCGGTACTCTACAATACCCTATTGTTAATACTACTCTACAGTACCCTATTGTTATTACTTGGCCTTAGCGTGAAGTTGTATATTTATTTGTAATATTGATGATTTATTGGATTCAAGGTTTAAAGTTTTTTTCTACGAGGCAAAAATATAAAATTATTCAAAATTTTGTTCATAAAGGTCGTTTGTTTTTATATTTTTTTAAATATGAATTTGTTAAAAAAAATTTCTAATATAATTTTAATCATAATTATTCTCATCCTCTTAAATAGAAATATACTTTTCATATATATTATCTATTACTCTTTT
Organism: Thuja plicata; assembly: GCA_018584345.1. Classification (NCBI taxonomy): domain Eukaryota; kingdom Viridiplantae; phylum Streptophyta; class Pinopsida; order Cupressales; family Cupressaceae; genus Thuja; species Thuja plicata. The sequence goes on along the minus strand of MU225099.1, from coordinate 5,070,355 downwards.
AAAAAAGAAAAGGAATGATAAGATCTAAAAATATTTATTATAATTTATGTTTTTATTCATCTAACAAGTAGTTTAAATTTTCTGACTCTAAATAGATTTATAAAAAAAAGTTTGACCCGTCCTTTCCAACGTGTTGGTTGTTCTCTAATTGAATGATGTTAATTGCACGGGTTCTAAGCAACATTAGTGGTTTATTTGATTCATATTTTAAAATTTTTGAGATGAGGTAGATATTTAAATGATTCGAGATTTTGTTCATGAATGTAGCTTGTTTTAAATTTAAAAATAATTTTTTGAGTAATTAAAAAGAAAGTCTTTTAGGAAACTTTATATGTTATACTTTCATATATATAACATAAATGAGTATGTTGAAACTTTCTTTCAAAATTACAGTCAAAAGCTATGAATGACTTTTTTCTTTTTTTTGATGGTATAAAAATTATATGAAAGATGGTCTTTTCATTTATCTACATAATCGCAGAGTAAGAGGTTCTAAGTTACTTGTAATAACATTCTTCATCCCAAGCTCACCCTTTTTTGCTATCATGTTCCTTCCACCTAGCTACAATATACTGTTAATTTTAATATGATTAAATCAATTTTTAACTCTAATAATCATATACTTATATAATAATTTAATTATATTATTAATGGCCTATCCATGGGCCAATGAGGGTTCAACCTCTTTCAACATAGGTAAAAATGGAGTCTTGGAGACCCCCAAATAAAGGGTAGACTAAAGTCAACTTTGGCGGGACCTCTAAGGGTAATCCAAGTCCATCAGGGCAGGGTTCATGGCGAGGGATGATAAAGGAAATATACAGATGATTGGATCGAAGAGGCTCCCAATTGGCACAAACAATGTAGTAGAGAAGTTGGTTGTGGTTCTCGATATCAAAATGGTAATGAAAATGGGGGTGAGAAAACTACATTTGGAGGGAGACTCGTAGATTATTGTCAACGGAATAATAAAAGGTGAATCAGGACATGATATTTCAACAAATACATTTGAAATATTAAGATGATGCTAGAGACCTTTGATGAATTTAAACTTACCCATGTATTGCAGGAGGAAAATGATGTAGCAAACAAATTATCAAAAGTGGGGGTGACATTATTAGACCAGGCTCATGAGGAGCATATAGAAGATTTTAGGGGATTGCAATTTGACTTTCTAGCATAAAGAGTAGGGCATTGTTTGAAAGAAGAAAGCTCTTTGAAATGGTTAGGATGGTTGGTCTTAGTATAAAAATGGTGTTGATAAGGCCTTTGGTTTTTAAACTATGAAGGAGAGGTCTAATTAAATGATGAAAGGTTTATATCTTTTGACCAATGTCGAATGTTGATGTTGCCATCATCATCAACAAATCATCTCAATGTCATGGTCTGGGATAGTGGATTTTGAGTGGTTTCTGGAAGATTCTGGAAAAGGAAAATAAAACTTGTTTAAAGTTCAGGGTATCTTCGTTGAAAGCAACTTTGGTGAGCAAAGAAAATGATAGTACATAGAAGATGAAGGCTAAATTTTCCCTCAACTCTCCAAATTAGTTGTCGGCATTCAGAGATGAAATCACTATTCAGAGGTTGCGAGGAGTTTTTAAATTTGCTGATGAGCGATTCTGGGGTTTTATTATGCAGTTTTTGGGAGAAGAGTATTTGAAAAGTGACCTAAGGCTGAGGATGAATTTTGATATATCTTCGTTCTTGTCTACGCACTCTAATTGGGCAGTAGAGAGGAGGCATTAAAGGTCGTGTGTCTTTGTGTGAAGCCAGAGTGGGTAGGAGGGATGATTACAGTTGTGGAAAGAGTTCAACTGAGAGCTGGGCTTGCGATAGTGGATGGCCCATGACGGGTTGTGGAGGGTGCATCCAGAGATTTTCAACCATCATTCTTTGGAGCTCTACAAAGGAAAAAGAAAACCAGATTGATGTAATGAGGGGAGGTTGTGAAGGTTTTTTGTTGTATATGCAAGACATGAAGGATGGAATGGAGCGCTTGGAAACAGAGTGATGTAAGTGTTCCAATGGGCTTACTTGCACAATCTACCAAGAAGATCTTCTCTATCTTCTTCAAGGATCCTAATCTCCTCTAGGTCCTTATTAGGCTTAGATCATTAACTAAGTCCTAATCTGACTCTTCTCTAAGAGTCTCCACTTGTGCTTCACCCTTTTGAAAGACTAACACCCTATAGTTAGTTCAATCTCCACTTCTCCAACTTGCACTTAGAAGAGTCTAAATGCCAAATTTCACTCTAGCCTTCTTGATTCATTTGCAGGGGTGTCCATCAACATGTAGACATCACATTGAATCAATTTGGAATCCATCTTGAGGGATCTCTTCACTCTTTGCAATTGAGTTCACACTTTTTGGCTTAAGGAGGCCTAATTCCTTGTAGCCCTATCTAGGGTGTTTTTCCCAATAACTTCAAACTTTCCCAAATACCTTGAAAATATAAGACCATATCCAGATACCCTTTATCACCTTACAAGACATTTTTAAGGGTTTAAGTTCATTATCCCTTTGTACATAGGGTTCCTACAAACTAGGTCTTATAGGGCTAATAGGCCTAAAAACTAGGACAGTCTACAACACTATGCTAAACTTGCCCAAAACTTGTCTCCACTGATTGGTATGAACCTGACCAACTTAGTATGTCAAGGTAACACAAAACCATAACTTATCATGTACTTAGACCGTATAGATCTATCTTCCCCTACTCATGGAAACTCATTCTTTCTCCACCAAACCACTAACCGGACAGTGCATGCTCGCCTAGGGCTTGGTCTTAAAAATAGCTACTTGTCTTTCCCTAACTCTTAACTCTACAACTATGTGCACTATTGAATCCACTATCATTTCCATCTATCCTTGGAAGTTTCCCATGGTTAGATTTCATGGGGGAGCCATATTTAGACTGACTGGTCAAGACAGGACCAGTGGACTACCTAAAACACAAAACAATTTAAACTAGACCTTCAACTACCTCAAAGAAACTTGGTCACTGAATGAGAAACATTCCAAACACTCCTAAGAACACAAAAAAACTTTACTTCAAATATTTCAATCCATAATGTATGACTGTCACAAGGAAATGCTCAGGATTTTTGGAAATGCCAAATTGCAGACTGTATTACTGTTCTCCAAATGTTACAATGAATGAACTTACTTCATGATTCAGGTCTATCATACACTAGATGCCCTCTTACACCATTTTAGGGCCTTTTTTATCAATTCCCCACTCCTATAATCAAGGAGAATCCAATGTAACCATCTTGCATGCAATATTTACAATTATTGTAAATGTTGTCATGACAACAAAATAGCAACTTTTGGCATCTTTTCAATTATGCCTTCTTCCTACATTTTAGGAACTCTATCCTCTCTATTTCAAGGATCCAAGAGCATTAAATACCTTATGGTATCTCTATGTCCTCATTTATGAGATTAGGACACATTCAAGACTCTAAACCATCACCTAACAACTAAGCCTAAGAATTTGAAAACTACAAACAATGGCTATTGATGTAACCTTAGTCCTAATGACTAACTCACTTAGCCTACATAGAAAAGACCTACTAAGGTTGAAATACAACTAACCTATCTTGACTTGGCTAATGTCAAGTACAAGCCAAAATGGACAAACATGGAGGCTAGCCTAGGTGCTACTGCACCATCCTCCCCAAAACAAAAAGATCAATCCACCCTTGGATTGATGATGCTTGGATCAATACCTAGATTCTTCAACTCTGATTCTTTAACCCATACTGCATCTGCATTTGTTTGATCATGTCTCTTGATCAAGTGCTCTGTATACTCTTTTGTTCTAGTCTTCTTGTAGATTCTTGTATCTAGTATGCTGTCAGCTCCTTTGACTGTATCAGATGGTAATTGTAACTCCTCCACATCTCTGATGACTTCTTGAAGACTTTGAGCCAAGTCTTGCTTTGGCCCCTTGTAGTGGACTAAGTATGCAATGTTGAAGATAGGTGACAGTCCACTCTCTTCCAGGAGTTCTACTTTGAAAGCATTATCACCATACTTGGCCAAGATAGGACAAGGGCCTATCCTTCTCATCTACAACTTGTGAGGGACTCCCTTCTGCAACCTTGATTTGTTGAGATGTATCATCACCATGTCACCCACATTAAACTCAACTGTCCTCCTACTTTCATCAACCTT
>MU225099.1:5021429-5064975 GCA_018584345.1 Thuja plicata | reverse complement strand
TCAAGGCTTGAACCAATGCATACAACTCAAGGTCATAAGAAGAATACTTCTTCTTTGCTTCACTCAACTTCTCAGAGTGAAATGCTACTGGTCTACCCTCTTGGCTTAGGACAGCTCCAATAGCTATATTTCTTGCATCACATTCAATTGTGAAAAGCTTCTCAAAGCTTGGTAAGACTAACACTGGTTGGGTAGCAATCTTTTCCTTTACCAACTCAAATCTCTTGTTGGCTTGTTCATTCCACGTGAACTTGGTCTTCATTCCTCCTTTAATTGTATCCAACATTGGAGAACAAATAGCACTAAATTTCCTTATGAACTTCCTATAATACTGAGCAAGGCCATGAAAACTCCTTACCTTTTTTTCTGTCCTTGGAGTGGGCCAATTCATAATGGCTTCTACCTTACTCTTGTCCATTTTTAGATTACCATGAGATAGAACAAATCCTAGGTATACTAGCTTTGTTTTGATGAACTCACCTTTCTCTAAGTTAATCATTAACTTCTCTTCATGTAGCCTCTTAAGTACTAATTCCACATGCTTGAGGTGTTCCTCTCTTGTCTTACTAAAGATGAGTATATCATCCAAGTATACCACTACAAACTTGCCAATGTGGTCTTTAAGTACTTCATTCATCAACCTCATAAAATTTGATGGAGCATTTGATAAGCCAAATGGCTTGAATAGCCATTCATACAACCCTTCAGTGGTCTTGAAGGCTATCTTCCACTCATCTCCTTCATTCACCCTTATCTGGTGATAGCCACTTTTTAAATCTATCTTGGTGAAGTACCTTACACCTCCTAAACAATCCATCAAGTCTTCTATCCTAGGGATAGGGAACCTATATCTGATAGTGATCCTATTTATGGATCTGCAGTCAGTACACAATCTCCAAGTACCTCCTTTCTTAGGGGCTAGGACTGTGGGTACAACACAAGGACTAATACTCTTCCTTATAAGACCTTGTTCAAGTAACTCTTGAATTTTCCTAGCTATTTCCTCATTCTGTTGAGGTGTCATCTTATAGACTTCCTTATTGGGTAGGATAGCTCTAGGAATAAGGTCAATCTTATGGATTATGGGTCTTATAGGAGGTAAGGTTGATGGTTGTCCATCACTTACAATGCCTTCATACTTCTACAACATTTCTTGTATCTCTTGTGGCAGCTCTGTCCTCTTCACTATTTTGTCTTCCTCTTCCTTGGGCTTCAACACTAGAGCAAAACCAACTCCTTCTTCTTCTTCCATGGCCTCCAATAACTCTTTCTCACTCACCATTAGTACATTTGAACCAGCTATCTTCACTTCTACATCTTCTAACAATGAATGAATTTTGAAAGTCATATTATCCTTCTTAAAAGTATAGGAGTTCTTCACTCCATCATGGATAGCTTGGCGGTCAAATTTCCATGGCCTACCTAGGAGCAAGTGACATGCATCCATGGGCAGCACATCACATAGTACCTTGTCCTTATATCTCCCTATAGAGAACTCCACCCATGCTTGCTCATTCACTAAGACATGTTGTCCCTTATTGAGCCATGTTACCTTGTAGGGATGAGTATGAGGTATCCTTGTCATACCTAACTTGCTGACTGCTTCCTCTAATACAATATTATCAGTAGACCCTGAGTCTATGATAACCCTACATACTTTACCCATCACCTTACATTTGATCCTAAACAAAGACCTCCTTTGGCTTGGCTTCTCCTTGATTAATGTTCTCCTCATCATGAGGTTCTCACCTTCCTCTGAGTTTAATGGAACCTCAAGGTGTTTATCATCTGCACTTGTGTCTTCTTGGACTAGATTAGTCCTCTTGTTACCTCCTTGAGAAGTACCACTCTTCTCTGGACACCTATAGGTAGGGTGTCCCATTTGGTTACAATGGTAACATTTCATATTGGCAAAGTAATTGCCTCTTCCTTGTCCACGACTTCTACCTTTGAAATTGGAGTTCCTTCCTCTACCACCTCTACTGGAACTTGCTTCTTGTTTCTCATTGTATTTGAATTCTCCTTGTGTCCTTGATTATGAACTCCTTCCATCATATCCACCTCTTTGTCCTCTACTATCTCTTCCTCTACCTCTTCCTTTAGAACTTTGTTCTTCCTTCCTCTTGCCTTTTTCTTCTATCTTCAATTCCATTTGATAGCATTGGTAGATGGTTTTTAATTTCACTAGACTCATGTCTTCTTGAATAGACCATTTCTTGATGCTTTCATCTTCAACCACTTGTGACCATAGGCACAAATTTTGGAACTGTTCAGTGTAGTCTTGAACATCTAAGTCTTTTTGTCTGAGACCATGTCTCCTCATATGTAGCTGCACTTCATAATCATCAGGAAAATAGGTCTGCTTCATCTTAGTCACCATGCCCTTCCATGTGGCTATAGGACGCTTTCCTTCCTTTTCTCTTTTAGTTTGAACAAACTTCCACCATGTGAGAGCTGAACCTCTCAATCTTGACTTGGCCACATTCACTTTTTGGGCCTCTTTGATACCATCACATTCAAAATGGTTCTCTATGTTTTCTATCCAATCCACTACTGAATCTGGATCCATTTGTCCACTAAATAGTGGCACACCCTCCAAATATTTACCACTCAAAGCCTTCAATGCCTTTAAGAAGGGTTCTTGATCATTGACAGGATCAGGGGTTGGAGCTTCTTCTTCTATATCCACTCCTTTCTCCCTTTCTTCTTCTTCTTCTTCTTTTTGGTCAATCTTATCCTTCATCTTCTCATCTTTGTCTTGGACTTCTCCCAAGAGTTGCTCCATTTGAGACAATCTTTCTCTTAATGACTTGTTATCTTCTTCTTGTTCTTCCACCCTTTTACCTAGCTCATCATTAGTCACCATGAATTTGTATTTTTATAATCCTCTAGGTGTATTCTCTCCCACTAATTCAATAAGCTAAAACATCCACCACAAGCCTGATCTTTAATCAAGCTCTGATACCAATATGATGTAAGTGTTCCAATGGGCTTGCTTGCACAATCTACCAAGAAGATATTCTCTATCTTCTTCAAGGATCCTAATCTCCTCTAGGTCCTTATTAGGCCTAGATCATTAACTAAGTCCTAATCTGACTCTTCTCTAATATTTTCTACTTGTGGTTCACCCTTTTGAAAGACTAACACCCTATAGTTAGTTCAATCTCCACTTCTCCAACTTGCACTTAGAAGAGTCTAAATGCCAATTTTCACTCTATCCTTCTTGATTCATTTGCAGGGGTGTCCATAAACATGTATACATCACATTCAATCAGTTTGGAATCCCTCTTAAGGGATCTCTTCACTCTTTGCAATCGAGTTCACACTTTTTGGCTTAAGGAGGCCTAATTCCTTGTAGCCCTATCCAGGGTGTTTTTCCCAATTAACTTCAAACTTTCCCAAATAACTTGAAAATATAATACCATATCTAGATACCATTTATCACCTTACAAGACATTTTTAAGGTTTTAAGTTCAGTGGCCCTCCGTACATAGGGTTCCTACAAACTAGGTCTTATAGGGCTAAAAACACTAAACAATTTAAACTAGACCTTCAACTACCTCAAAGAAACTTGGTCACTGAATGAGAAACGTTCCAAACACTCCTAAGAACACAAAAAAAACATTACTTTGAAGCTTTCAATGCATAATGTATGACTGTCACAAGTATATGCTCGGGATTTTTGGAAATGCCAAATTGTAGACTGTATTACTGTTCTCCAAATGTTACAATGAATGAACTTACTTCATGATTTGGGTCTCTCATAAACTAGATGACTTCTTCCACCATTTTAGGGCCTTTTTAATTGATTCCCCACTCCTATAATCAAGGAGAATCCAATGTAACCATCTTGCATGCAACATTTGCAATTATTGCAAATGTTGCATGACAACAAAATAGCAACTTTTGGCATCTTTTCAATTATGCCTTCTTCCTACATTTTAGGACCTCTATCCTATCTATTTCAAGGATCCAAGAGCATTAAAGACCTTATGGCATCTCTATGTCCTCATTTATGATATTAGGACACATTCAAGACTCTAAACCATCACCTAACAACTAAGCCTAATAATCTCAAAACTACAAACAATGGCTATTGATGTGACCTTAGTCCTAATGACAACTCACCTAGCCTACATAGCAAAGACCTACTAAGGTTGAAATACAATTAACCTATCTTGACATGGCTAATGTCAAGAACAAGCCAAAATGGACAAATGTGGAGGCTAGCCTAGGTGCTCCTGCACCACAGAGCCTTGAAAGAAGACAAAATTGAATCTAAGGAAGTCAATGGTGAAGTTGTGTCTAGAGGACAGTGGGGATATTGTTGTCAAACCAGATAGGAAAGGAAAAAAGGGCAAAGTTGACACTAGCGGTGGGTTGTTCATTCTAGTCCATTCAAAGGAAGAAATGTTGAAGAAGTGGGTAGGGTGAGACGTCCTTGGTCTATTTTGTAAATTTTGGTCTGAATCATGTTGTCTCTGGTTTGGTCTACCTATTTTTGTTGGTATAGGGCATGGGGGCTTCACTTAGTGAACCTGAATCATAACACGTGTATTTGTGTCATACTAAATAATCCCCCTATTTTCAAAAAATATTGCCCCAAACTCCCCTTTTGTCNCCATCCACACATGTGTTCCTATATAAACCCCCACCCCCAAAACTCCCCCTACCTCCTATTTAGGCAATATATTGCCCCCTTTCTTTTCCCATTAAAACCCCCCAATATGAAAGCACATTATAGTGTATTGCCCCTTTAGTGAAGACCCCGTGGTATAGGGCATGTTATATAGTTGGTGTTATATGTATATGTTTGGAAGGAGGACCTGCGAAAGGTAGTAGGTTTAGAGGAAATAATGTATGTAGTTTACTATTGATTATGCCATGCTTCTAGACACTTGTGAGGCTCAAATGAAGTTGAATTTGTAGTTGCTTATGGAAATCTATAAGGGGTTAAAGTTTATCTCTGCCAAACAAAAGTGGCATTTTATAAAGCTTTATTTTCAAATCAATAAAATGCATCAAATATTACCGATAAAAAAATATTAATATTATTAATAATATTTTTTACAATTCTATTAATTTTAATATGATAAAATTGATTTTTTACACTCTAATAATCATGTAACTATATAATAATATTAATATTATTAATAGTAATTTTTACAATTCTGATCTCCATTGCTCTCTAGACTGCCATGAAAATACTTTTAGGAGGGATGTAAGAGAAAAGTTGAAATTTGGGTACAGAAGCTGATATATTGTAAAACTTTATTTATATTAATATAAACCTATGGGCTAGTTGCCTTTTATTTAAAATAATAATAATATTTTTTATGATTCCGGGTCAATTTGGTTTTCTTTTTCTTTGGCCAACCTATTTATTTTTAAGTTTTTATAAATAGGTATAAGAGTCGGTGAATTCATAAGATTTAGGCATACGTTTATACACACACACACACACACACACATATACATATACATGTATATATATATATACATAAGTATACATATACATATATAAACATACATATACATATACATACACACACACACACACACATATATATATATATATATATATATATATATATATATATATAACTATATATATGTATATATATAGGGGGTAATGGGAACACCCCACAACACAAGGTGGAAGAATACCATGATTTCACCACCCAAGGAGGCCCGAGTAACACAAAAAAAGTGCTAATGCGTAACCTTCACAAACGGGAAATTTGCTTAGATTAACTTCTTCCTTTCCTTACAAAAGGGGATTGAAACTAGTATGCAAAGTAAATATATGAAAAGAAAGTTCTGAAAACAATAAATGAAGTTAACTTTGTTGGAGATTTGCTTCTGTGCAAATAATTGATTGTATGTTTGTCATTGATGACAACATATAATATACAACACTTTTCCATATGCAATTATCAGTACATATGTTTTGGAGCTATGCGTGTTCATTTCCATGGTGTATACATGTTCTAGATGCTATGTGCACTCACGCTGAGTCAGATATGAAATTTCAGTTGAGTTATGTTAATCAATTATGACAGTTACAGAGATTGAAGACTATCTGTGAAGAGCCGACATAATTACATTATTTCTTGAGTTGCACCTATCTTGGGATATGCATGTTTGTATTCATGTTTAGTTATGAGTTAAAGATAATTATATAAAGGCGTCAAACATGTACTATCAGAATCGTGAAGTTGGAGTTAATTTGGTGGAGCCAACTTTGTGAAGCGTCGCGTCTATTCAGTATGAGTTGCATGTTTCTGATCAAGTTGTGTGGATGATGTGGCCGAGTAAAGAATTATTGAAGGGACTCCTAGAGACGACGAAGATCAAATCCTTTGGACAAGATACTTATAGTAGTTCATTTGACGAATGCCAAGTGTGAATGAGAAGAATAAAGATAGAAAAAGTGCAGGACAAAATGTCTATTGTTTTGGGATAGTAGAGACATTTCATTTATCAAGAAAAGATCTATGTGAAGAAGAAGTGGAAGTATACAACACATTGGAATTGATCAAGACATAAGGTCTACTCAAATAGTTCATCTATCAGATATAGTGTATATCTGTTCTACTGAAGGTTGCAGCCTTCATCATTTTAGCAGTGAGATTTTGGATAGTGAGTCCTCACCCCTAACAGGGCTACTTGTAAAGGACCCCTAACAGGGTTCGACCGTTAACTATGTCTTTGCACTCATTGCATTGTAAAGAACAACTCCTAACAGGGTTGCAAGATCTCTTAATAGGGATAATTATACTCAAGTGTAGTTCTTTGTGGGTGCTAATTCCCACTGGGGTTTTAACCTGTTTGGTTTCCCCGTAACCAAAATTGTTGTATTCTCTATTGTGTTATCTAAATGTGCATTTACTTTATGTTAATTGATATCTAAGAAAAGAAAATAAATTGAAGTAGTGGATAACTGATTCAACCCCCCCTCTTAGTTATCCTTTGGGACTATTCTAACAATTGGTATCAGAGCCAAGTGCCTTGGAGAGAAAGCCTAATAGCTTAAGGTAGATCAGATGGCATACTTCAGGAAAGAGAGTCCTAAGTTTGATGGAGAAAACTATCTTGACTGGAGGAACAAAATGATAACACATCTTCAGTACGTTGGATTTGAGATCTATGAGATTGCCACTCAAGAAATTGAAGTTCCCACCTTGAAAGACCTTGAAAAAGGAGACTCTATAGTCAAACAAAAGGAAGTGTTCACTCATAATGCAATCACCAAAGAAGCCCTAATCAGTGCCCTATCTGACAGTGAATTTTCTGAGATCAAGAAGGCAGATAAAGCATACTCTATTTGGAAATACTTAGAAGATATGTTTGAAGGAGACATCCAAGCAAAGAATGCACACAGAAAGACATGGAAGAAAAGGTACAATAACTTAGAGATGCTACCTGAAGAAAACATCAGAGCCTACAATCAAAGAATTAATGAAGCAGTTTCAGGTATCTGGAACAATGGTGGAGAAATTTTAGAGGATGATATAATAGACAAACTAATGACCACACTAATAGCAGACTATGATAGCAAGATCAATATCTTAGATGAGACTATGCAATTTGCAAAAGACGTCAAGAGAGAGACATTGATCAGCAAAATATCTGCATTTGAGATATCAAGATTAAAGACAGGACCCAAAAGTGAGACAACTTTCAAAGCCTCAGTCCACAACAAGAAATCCATAAGCATCTCTAGTAATAATGAAGAAGTAGATATAGAACTAGAAGAAATTATTGCTATGATTGCTAAGAAAGAAAGGAAAGGTAAAGGGAAATATGAAGGATAGATACCATTCAAATGTTTTCATGCAACAAAGTTGGTCACTTTGCATCCAAGTGTCCTACAAGAGACAAGAAGTTCAGATCAGATTACAAGCCAAAGTACACTAAGGAATGTTATCATGTTGAAGATGGTGTAACTGATGATGATTCAGGAGGAGATGAAATTGGTTTCATTTCCATTAAAGACATTGAAAATATGCTTGAAGAAATGGACAAAGAAGATGAATAAAAAGAACAAGAGTTAGCATTAGTTTCAAAAGATGATATCAGAACTGACTGGATCATTAACAGCAGTTGTTCACACCACATGACAGGAGACAAAGACAGATTTGTACATTTGGAAAAATACAAAGGTGGTATGGTTAGATTTGGAGATAAAACTCCCAAACCTATCATAGGTAGAGGTTCTATCACCTTAGATGGAAAGAATAAGATGGATGATGTTCTTTACATTGATGGTTTACATCATAACTTACTAAGTGTTGGATAGTTGCTTGATAAAGGATATCAGTTGGAATTCAAAAAAAACCAGTGCATCATTAAAAACAAAGAAGGAGACATGATTTCATTAGGCTCAAAAACCAGAGGTAATGTTTTTCATCTCAATTCAGAGGTAAGTTGTTTTGTTTCAAAAGTAGATGACAGTTGGCTATGGCACAAGAGCCTTTGTCATAATAATTTTGACAACATAGTAAAGATAAGTAATGTAAGGTAGTAAGAGACCTTCCAAGTATTGCAAGACCAGTTGACACCATGTGCAGGGAATGTGTGATGGGGAAGCATGTGAGGACCTCATTCAAGAGCAAACAAGACTCTGTAGAAAACAAATTAGATCTGACACATACAGACCTATGTGGACCTACTCAAACAAGATCTTACTATGGAGAAAGGTATTTCATTTTGTTTGTTGATGATTTCTCAAGGATGATGTGGGTTGCAGTCTTAAAAGACAAATCTAAAGATTTTGAGAAGTTCAAAGTGTTCAAAGCTAAAGTTGAGAATGAATCTGGACTAAAGATAAAATGTCTGAGATCTGATAGAGGAGGAGAATTCACCTCTGACCAGTTTTATGATTACTGTGAAGAACATGGAATCAAGAGATAGTTAAGTGCACCTAGAACCCCTCAGTAGAATGGGATTGCAGAAAGAAGGAAAATAATAATACTTGACATAGTGCGCACTATCATGATTGAAGGAGAGGTTGCTCATACTTATTGGAGAGATGTGGTCAATACAATAGTCTATACTATCAATAGAATACAATTAAGGTTAGGTGTAGACAAGACACCCTATGAACTTTGGTTTGGTAATGTACCTACTGTAAAATACTTTAGAATATTTGGAAGCAAGTGCTACATCAAGAGAGATGATAGCATTGGCAAGTTTGATGGTAGAAGTGACGAAGGTATTTTTCTTGGTTACTCTACTAAAAGAAAAGCCTATAGATGTTTTAATCTAAGATTAAAGAAGATCATTGAAAGTACTCATGTGAAGATTGATGAGAAATTTATGATTCAAGAAAGATATTATGACTATGCTCCCATGATTGAAGATGAGCCCAGACCCATCAATAAGAACATAGTTATTGAAGAAATTTTTGACTGTATTGATGTTTCATGTAATAATCCTGAACCAAGTGAAGAAGAATCACAGATTACAGATGAAAGTATCACTCCTAAGAATTCAGGATACACATCCAAATACCACTCTAAGGAAGATATCATTGGAGATCAGAGTGTAAAAGTCTTGACAAGATCTAGAGCAAAAGGTTCAACTACTAATAACGAGGTATACTTACTTTCACAAATTGAACCCTTAAGTGTTGAAGATGCATGCAAAGATTCAGATTGGGAAAGTGTCATGCAAGAAGAATTAGATCAAATAATCAAGAATGAAACATGGGAACTGGTCCCTAGACCTCATGACAAGAATGTGATTGGAACAAAGTGGATATTCAGGAACAAAATGAATGAAGAAGGCAGAGTGGGAAGGAACAAAGAAAGATTAGTATGTAAAGGATATGCGCAGAGAGAAGGAATCGATTACATTGATACATTTTCCCTTATGAGTAGACTTGAAGCTATCAAGTTGTTTTTGGCCTATGCAACATTCAAGAACTTTAAGGTATACCAAATGGATGTCAAGTCAGATTTTCTGAATGGTGACTTGAAGGAAGAAGTCTGCATAGAGCAGCTTGAAGGATTCAAACTTTCAGATAAACTAGACATGGTATGCAGATTAAAGAAAACACTTTATGGACTTAAATAGGCCCCAAGAGTGTGGTTTGAGAGACTTGATGGTTACTTAACAAAGATAGGATTCAGAAAGGGAGTAGCAGACTATAATTTATTCATAAGAGAGACAGATGAAGGATTACTACTCGTTGCTATTTTTGTTGATGGCATTATCTTTGGAGGTAATGACAAACTTAGTGCAGAATTCGCCAAAGAAATGAAAAGTGAATTTGAAATGAGCATGATTGTACCTATCAAATATTTTCTTGGATTGAATGTAAAACAAACAAACAAAGGCATATACATAAATCAGTCTAAGTATGTGAAGAAGATATTGAAGACTTTCAAGATGGAAGATTGCAAACCAGTAAGCACCCCCATGATAAAAGGAAGCAATCTTTCTAAAGATGATGATTCTACAGCAGTTGAAAAGACCCTATACAAGTCTATGATCAGAAAACTCATATATCTTACCCAATCTAGACCTGATATTTCTAATGCAGTTGGCATTGTTGGAAGATTTGCAGTTGAACCCAAGCAAAATCACCTAATGACAATAAAAAGAATATTAATATACCTAAAAGGGACTATTGACTATGATTTATGGTATCCTAACTCAGAGAATATACAACTTCATGTGTACATAGATGCAAATTGGGTAGGTTGTGTTGATGAAAGAAAGAGTACATTAGGAGGAGCAGTATTTCTTGGAGACAGATTGGTCACTTGGACAAGTAAAAAGCAGAAATGCATCTCTCAGTCAATAGCAGAAGTTTATTATGTTGCAGTAGCATTGAATTGTTCAACAATGGTTTGTATCAAATAGATGATTAAAGACTTTGGTATTCAGATTGATTATCCTATTGTTATTCACTGTGACAACACTAGTGCTATCAATATGTCAAATAACCCTGTGATGCATCCAAAGACAAAACACATTGAGATCAAATACCATTTTCTAAGAGAAAAAGTTGTAGACAAAGAAGTAAAGTTGGATTATGTGAGGACTAAAGAACAATTAGCAGATATTTTTACAAAGCCATTATCAAAAGATACTTTTGAGTATCTTAGGGAGAAGTTGGGAGTAATTCCCTTTCCTGAGTCTGATTAGAACTTGTAGCAAGAACATCAGTCCTTGGTGACTGATCAATGGTTGAATACTCTACTTCTAGACTAGTACCTATGCTTAATGGTGTTTAACACCCTTTGTCATTGATGTCAAAGGGGGAGTATTAGTAAGGGGGAGTATACTGAGCAGCGGCAGTGAAGAGGAACTTTTGATGGGGATATTGAGAAGATTGTAAAAAGAAGGAAGACACTTTGAGTTGATGATATAATATGTTGCCATCAATGTCAAAGGGGGAGATTGTTGGAGATTTGCTTCTGTGCAAATAATTGATAGTATGTTTGTCATTGATGACAACATATAATATACAACAGTGTTCTATATGCAATTATTAGCACAAATATTTTGGAGCTATGCGTGTTCATTTCCATGGTGTATACATGTTCTAGATGCTATGTGAATTCATGTCGAGTCAGATATGAAGTTTCAGTTGATTTATGTTAATCAGTTATGACAGTTATAGAGATTGAAGACTATCTATGAAGAGCCGACGTAATTACATTATTTCTTGAGTTGAGCCTATCTTTGGGATATGCTTGTTTGTATTCATGTTTAGTTATAAGTTAAAGATAATTATATAAAGGCACCAAACATGTTCTATCAGAATCATGAAGTTGGAGTTAATTTGGTGGAGCCAACTTTGTGAAGCATCGCGTTTATTCAGTATGAGTTGCATGTTTCTAATCAGGTTGTGTGGATGATGTGGCTGACTAAATAAGTATTGAAGGGACTCCTAGAGCCGACGGAGATCAAATCATTTGAAGAAGATACTTATAGTAGTTCATTTGATTAACACCAAGTGTGAATGAGAAGAATAAAGACATAAAAAGTGCAAGATAGAATGTCTGTTGTTTTGGGACAGTAGAGACATTTCATTCATCAAGAAAAGATCTATGTGAATAAGAACTGGAAGTATAAAACACACTAGAATTGATCAAGATATCAAGTCTAATCAAACAGTTCATCTATCAGATATAGTGTATATATGTTCTACTGAAGGTTGCAGCCTTGATCATTTTAGCAGTGAGCTTTTGGATAGTGAGTCCTCACCCCTAACAGGGTTACTTGTAAATGACTCCTAATAGGGTCTAACCTTTAACCAGGTCTTTGTACTTATTGCATTATAAAGAAAAACTCCTAACAGGGTTGCAAGATCTCTTAACAGTGATAATTATACTCAAGTACAGTTCTTTGTGGGTGCTAATTCCCACCGGGGTTTTTACTATTTGGTTTCCCCGTAACCAAAATTGTTGTGTTCTCTATTGTTTTATCTGAATGTGCATTTACTTTATGTTAATTAATATCTAAGAAAAGAAAATAAATTGAATTAGTGGATAACTGATTCACACCCCCCCCTCTCAGTTATCCTTTGGGAATATTCTAACATACTACCTTAAAAATATAAACCTGATTACCTACTGGAACACTATGTCAGAATCTGGAATAATTCAGGGTTCAGGAGCAGAAAACTAAGATTTGTGAAACTTAGAAACCGAGTCCAGCCTCAGGACTATGCCAACTTGAAGGGGCTATGATGGCCTAGAGGGGGATGGTGACATGCAGAAAATACACCAAGGAATAGATCGAGGTTGACATCCACCTGCTCTGTAAGATTTACCAGAATCTGGATCTGTGATGGTAACCTATTTTTGATGGCTCTGAATCCAAATTTACAAGTCTATATACATGAATTTGGAAGAGAGAAAAAAGGATTTTTGTTGTTGGAGAGGGGCTTGCCTATGTCAAGCCCCGGTTTAGGAATTAACCTTAACCGTAAAATTGAGATAATAAAAGAGAATTCTAACAAGTAGTATATGTAGATCTAATTATGAATCATATCATATCAATAAGTATGAAATTATGTCTAATATGAAATAAATTATGTTTTTGCAATAGCCTTTAATCAACACCAAAAAGCTAGAAAGGAAATCAATGCAAATCAAAACTGAATGTATGTGTATGCTTGTAATTCACCTTTGAGAAAGATGTACATTCTTGAAGGTTTGAATGTGGATCTTCCCTCCTTGATGTCTAACTCCACTATCTTCTTGAAGAAAGAAGCTAGATCTAGTGGAAAGAATGCATGAATGATAAAAAATTTGAATGCCTTGAAAAACTCCTTCAATTATTTGAAAACTTGTATGCTTGAGTTCTTGATCTCCAATGGATGCCTTGAATGCTTGTAAGAACATGAAATTGCTTGCTCAATTAATTACCAATAAGTGTGTATTACTTTCAAAAATTTTCTCTTTTTTAAAATGAAGTGAGTAGGCCTCCTTTTATACCAATTTCATGACCAAAATTAAAAAGGGCTGACTGCACAAGGCGGGAAAAGAATTTGGAACCCCAAGACATGCCCAGGATCCTGAGGCTTTCCACCTCGGGGGGAGGCTGACCTCAGACTCACCCTGGGGGATAGGTCAAATTTAGCCTACCCTTAAGGGGCTAGGCTGACCTTGTCCTACCCTCATATGGTTTCACCATGTGATTTTGTGCCCGGGGTCTTGGGGGAAAGAGAAAAAATAAGCGGGAACATACACAAAACAAGGTTACACATAAGATAAGGGAAAAAAGGTCTTTTAATAGTGCTTCCATTTTAAGATGATACATTTAGCCCCCACTTTAGCGGGAGTATGAGGCAAGGCATACTCACGGTAAAGGGAGAGAGAGAAAATAAATTTTGGTGAATTGCAAAGAAATAAAACATCACTAAGTCTAAGTAAATAAGCCCCAAAACCAAGGATCCTAACTCCACACCCATGCATGAGGGCATGAAAAATAAAAAGAAAAAAGGAAAAAAACAAAAGAAAAAAGGGTTAGTACTAAAACAAAATCCAAATCAAGTTGTGAAAGAGAACTCAATTGAAAATGCCTCATCCACTACTATCATGTCTGGAAGGCTATTTCAAGGGCATAAACTATCACATATAAAAGATAATGGAAACATCATAGATGATATAAACTCCATGATCTAATCCTACTAGCATGAAAGAAAAAGAGAAGGAGAGATAGAGATACGTGATTACCTTTCCCAATAAGACATGTGTATCTTACTGTGAATCAAAAAAGGATAGGATTGAGTAGTCTAATAAGTGTGTGTACCTAATAGTCAATCCTATAAAAATTTGTGCCTTCTAGCAGCTTAATGTATGGGTGCACCTTTTGGCAGCTTTGTGTATGTGTGTGCCTTCTAGAGGCTTAGTATACCCCATGGATCAATGTCATCTTATCACCATGGTGTGAACTTGTGTTTGTAAATGTGTATCTCGGGGATGGAGAAGTGTCACTTATACCCTATTAAGGATTTAGCATGTTGCAAAACAAAAAAGGTTAAAAACAAAAATGCATAACTATAGTATAAGGGAGGTCGTGTGTATACCCCCTCCTTATGATGTCTACATAGTAGAAATTATAAGGAAGAGAATCAAGGATACTCACTTCCATCAAAAGGAGATACCCTTTAAAGCCAAAATCTTTTCCATATTCTTAATGAAGAGCGTTGACCCTTACAAGATAACAACATAGATAACCGTGAAAGGATATATCACTTATGAGAAGAGGATACTTGAAAGGGATAAATATTTCTTACAAGACATCTACCTTCAAGAGGAGTGCCTGAACAAAGATAACATCTCCGAGACAAAAAAAAATCAGCTATTTATCCCCATGTTGCCAGGTAAAATAGGAATTTATGGTGAAGGATGACAATCTTTAAATCACAAAGTAAGGGAAAATGTTTACTATGAATATAGTTTTGCAAATAAATAAGAGGCGTTGACTTAGTACATACACCTCTTGTATAAGAGAGAATCCTAGTCAACATAATAATTGCTTATAAGAAAATCATGTCACATGATAAACAAATGCCACTATACCAAGGAAAGTAGATCCTTAGACAAGGAGAGAGAAAGAAGCCTTGCCCCCCAAGGGTAAAGGAAAGAAAAATCACAAATGATAAGCACTTTGCAAAGAGATATACTAATCCAAGAAAACAACATATATAATTGAAAACATATCACATATAAAGTACAAATCATTAAGTAAAGAAGAGAACAAAAGATGATCATGAAATATAGAACATGTATTTTTAACAACAATATCACATGATAGCAAGCTATAGAAAGAAGGAAGAAAATAAGGAAGGGGGGAAGATAACCCCTCCGCCCCCCACAAAGTGGTTTCTTATACAAGATATATACTTCCTAACCAACATAAAGTAGAGTTAGAAATATATTTGAAAGGGAGAAATAGATCCCCAAAAAAATTGAAACAAACCTTGCCCCCCCAGCCAAGGGACAAGGAAAAGAGACCTATTAGGTTGCTACTAATGCTCATTATGGTTCATAATGGGGAGCATTCCCAATAGGGAAGAAAGAGACTGAGTAAAGCTACAAATAATTTGTAACACCTCAAGTGTATAAGAGATAACTCCCCTATCCACCCATCTCTTACAAATAAATGGAATTCCTCACAGTCATCAAGCATATGAAAATCATTATAATAGAAAGGACACAAAAATATATGCATAGAATCTTTTGACATAGGTTGAAATTTTTATTTACGAGCTTCCATAAGTTGAACATACACTCTCTTAGCCACCTAATGACGAGTATTAAGAGGGGAAATAGAAGTTGTTGGTAAAATAAGGTTGAGAGGAGGTCTATGGGGAACCTCAACAACTTTAAAGTCCAAAAGAGTAAATCCTAACCCATATGTGTTTTTCTAAGGGAAAATATGAATAGGGAATTTAATGCCTTGTTCATTAATACCAAGTCCTAAACCTTTGTAACCTTTTTTAGCAACCATAGTATATCATGTGGTTTAAGTATCTTTCAAAGCATATGAAGGAGGTGAGGTATCACGTGGGTCATGAGAAAATGTTGAATAAACTGAGATTCTAGAAGAGGAAGGTGAATAATTTTTTTTTTCTGTAATGTCATCATGAAGAGGAGATTGAGGTGAAGGTTCAGTAAAGAAATCTTGAAAATCATTATCATAACCATGTTTTGAGCTTGATAATACCTTTGATAATCACTAGGAGATGGGGGTGAATTGTTTGGGATATGATTAGGATTAGGATTGGGAAGGCTGGGAATGGGATTAGGAAGGTTAGAATCATCAACCCATGTTCTTATATGATCCAAAATAGTGATAAGCCAACCACACAAAACTTTAATAATAGTTTTGGAAGTAGGAAGGCTTGTGTCTGTTAACCTCATAATAACATAAGAAAGGAAATCATGAAGATACATAAAAATTATAAAATGAAAGAGACTCTAATATACCTCATAAGTGCTATAAAGATAGGCAAGGAGAAGAATGTTAAAAAAATATGGCCACACACCATAACATCTTAGAGACCTTCATGTTTACAATCTAATACCAAGGAGAAGGAATTTTAATACGTCGGGTTCTCAAAAATGTTTACCAACAATCGGCTTCATGTTGTTAGAATGAATTTAGAATAATTGAGAGGGGGGGCGAATCAGTTATCCTCATGTCTAGATGTACCAATTGAAACTTTATAGCACTTTAAAAAACTCAGATCTACTCGATAGCAACAGCATAAGTCAACAACATAAATATGCAGTTTATTGTTCAAATGTAATCAGCTTGCAGAAACTTAACAGTAAAACACAACATAAACATTCACACAAGTTGCCACCAAGATTTAATGTGGAAACCCAATTTGGGAAAAACCACCAATAACATGCTACCAAGTTTTCACTCTTTTGAAGTGAGCTCTGTTAGGAGCCAACCATGTTAAAGGTTACGTAACACACTACTAAATGTGACCTGGTTAAAGGATTTAATCACTCTGTCAGGAGTGGCCTTGTTAGAGGACTTAGAACATTCCACCTGAATGTCACCTTGCTCAAAGGATTTATACAATGACTGTTAGGTCAACCTGATTAAAGGATTTTGACTGATACAATGGTTAGAAAGTAATCAGCAGGTGTGATCCGATACATACAACTTACTTTGCCAATCCAGATCCAATTAAGCTCTAATGCTAATTCACTGAGTGGCTTCCATTCTCATTTCAATCTTCAGATCTTCTTGGAAATCCATCAAGCAATCACTTTCACAACTCTTTGCTTCTCTTCTTAGCCTTCTCTGCTAGATCATGCCAATCAGCAAATTAACCATGCAATCCTCTTGCATACAATTCTCACAATTTGAATAACCCCTCAAGGTTATCTTATACCTCTTCATCTAGGTAAAATAAATCTTTTCCACTTAATCAAGATCATAGATCTTAGGTTAGGTTAAATCCAACGGATCTTTCCATCATTTACATTTAATTTACTTCTCCAAAGTAGTCACAAATTAAATCTTGAATCCATGCGTTAATTACAGTTACCCATGCATTAAATAATGTGGACCATTTGTGCTTATCCTTAACTAGCTTTACATATCCCAATAAATTCAATTATGTTGGCTAGAGATCTCAAATCTCAACATTTACCAAAATACTGGTGCTGGACCAATACTGTGTTCTTCCACTTGGCCATCTCTGATTTCCTCGGCAATTTACTGGCGCTCGGTCGACACTAGAAATTATGCTCGGCATACACTAGTGCTTGATTAACACAAACTTTGCTCGACATATATTGTTCCTAGTAAACTGACATCTTGAATTAGTGTTATAGATAAACAACACATTACTTTGCCAATGTGCCAACTGATCAAGTACCCTTGTAGTTTTCCAAAACTCAACCATTTCACTCGGTCTTCTTGTTATCCTTGCCTTCAAATCTTCTTCAGTAATCAATAGATATGGTACTCAAACAGATAGAAATAGTCTCACCAGTTAAGGTTTGACATCAATGACAAAACAACATTTGTTTACATTGTAGCTTTCCAATAATCTCCCTCTTTGGCATTGATGGCAATACTAAACTTTAAAACAATAATTTTACAAACATAGTTCCATACAATCCAAAAATTCTTCCTATGTTCCATGATATGAACAAATATTCATTAATGTATTTAGCTTCATTTTGATTCTCATCCTATAAAACATGTCTCCCTCTCTGTTTGTAATCACACTGAAATCTTTCTATTTCTGTTCATCTGTAGACTCCCTCTTTCAGTAATCTCTCCCTTTTTCTCTGAGTAGTAGAATCTCCCTCTTTGACAACAATGCTAAAGACGTTGACATATTCATCATGAAGATTCTTCTATTGTAACTCTATATCATGTTGTTCCTGTCATCTTTCTTATGAATGATCCTCTTTTCTGTCCTTGTCTTTCTTTCATAGCTTTAGGCAGCTTCCTCAAGTGTGACCTCCTATGCATCAATGTGTCAAATATTCTGAATACAACATTTGATGCAACACTTCCATTCTAAACTAGTTAGCCTTAGTTAGGGGAATCACCTCTAATTTACCTCACAGATACTCATGAGCATCCTTGGGTAGTGCTTTTGTAAATATTTCTGCCAACTGTTCCTTAGTATGCACATATTCCAGTCTCACTTCCTTGTTTTGAACTAGCTCCCTCAAGTAATAATACTTGATAGCTATATGCTTTGTCTTAGAGTGCATCACATGGTTCTTAGAAATATTAATGGCACTTGTGTTATCACAATATATAACAACTGGTTCTGTGATCTCCTATTTCATACCTTTCAGTAGTATCTTCAACCACACAATATTAGAGCAATTAACTGTTGTTGCCACATACTTGGCTTCAGCTGTAGATTGTGAGGTGCAATTCTATTTCTTGCTTGTCCATGAAACCAATCTCTTTCCCAAAATAAATGTGCCACCTGTGGTGTTTTTCCTATCATCCAAGTTTCCAGCCCAATCTGAATCAATGTAAACTCTGAGTTCAAACTTGTCACTCTTTTTGTAATACAGACCATATTCCTTTGTACCCTTCAAATATCTCAGAATTATTTTTACTGTCATCATATGAGTCTCCTTGGGATTGTCAGAAAATCTTGCAACAATTCCAACAACTAGAGCATTATTAGGTCTATTGTGCACAACATATTGCATCTTTCCAATCATTGACCTGTAAAGGGTTTGATTCACTTCTTTTGTATCATTATTTTTTATTAACTTATGTCCAATAGTCATGGGTGTACTCACTGGTTTTGATTCTTCCATTCCAAAAATTTTTAGTATCTCCTTGACATATTTTGATTGAGTAATGTAGATACCATTCTTCATTTGATATATTTGTAAGCCAACAAAGAATTTGATCTCACCAAATATAGACATCTCAAATTCGGTTTGCATCTCTTTTGCAAATGTTTGGCAAAACAAATCTTGTCCACCAAATCTAATGTCATCAAAAAAAAATTCAGCTAATAAATTACCTTTACCTTGTTCTGACTTCAAATATAGATTGTTGTTGTCATTGGTCCTTACCAATCCAATATTTATCAAATAATTGTTCAATCTCTCATACCATGCTCTCGGTGCTTGCTTCAGTCCATATAGTGCCTTGTGTAGTATGCAAACCATGTGCATCTTGCTTGGATCAACAAATCCATTATCCTTTGCAATGTACACTTCTTCTTCTAATATCCCATTCAGAAATGATGACTTTACATCCATCTGATAAACTTTAAAACCTTTGTAGGCTGCATATGCAAGTAAGGTTCTTACTCCTTCCAACCTTGCAACTAGGGTGAATGTTTATCCATAATCAATTCCTTCCTCTTGTGCATAAACCTTGCATACCAGTCTAGCTTTATTCCTTGTTAATTCTCTATGTTCATTTAGCTTATTTCTGAATACCCACTTAGTACCAATTACATTTTTGTCATTCGGCCTAGGTACAAGTGTCCAAGACTTTTTATTTTCAATCTATTAAATCTCTTCATTCATGGTTGGTATCCAGTATTCATTCTCTACAGCATCTTTTACTATTTTACTGCATAATCCTTTGATCCTATGTCTTGATCATGTTTGTGGTGCCTCCTCACATACTTTTCTAGAGTAGGATCTTGTTTTGCTTCAGATTCATTATTCATGTTCAATTCAGGTTGATTTTGTATCTCAACATCTCCATAAGATAGCTTGACAATTACATCTTGTTGCCCGGAAACCTCATTCTGTGACTTGGTAGGTGCTAGCTATTGCTCGGCAACCTCTTTCTCTAGTTCAAGTAATACATTAGAATATTCCTCATCCAGATAGACAAATGATTTGTAACTTTCAGGTTCCTATATTCTTTCTGCTTCATTTCTTTCTGCATATTCATCAATTCTAACATTTGCACTTTCCACAATTTTGTTAGTATTAGAATTCAAACACTTATATGATTTACTTTTAGTTGAATAACCAATAAATATGCCTTCCTCACCTTTAGCATCAAGTTTTCCATTTCTGTTATCCTTCAGTATGTTACATTTACTTCCAAAAACTTTGAAATACCTTACATTAGGTGCATATCCATACCATAGCTCATAGGTTGTAGCATTAGTACCTTTCTTGACTTGTACTCTCTTCAGGGTATATATTGTTGTACTCATAGCTTCTCTCCAATATTTCTGTGCAACATTTTTCTCCATCATTATTTTTCTGGCACAGTCCATGATAGATCTATTTCTCCTTTCAGCAATACCATTCTATGGTGGTGTCCTAGGTGTGGACATCTGTCTTTTTATACGTCGGTCATTGCAGAAAATGTTAAACTCATTAGAAATAAACTCACCTCCTCGGTCAGATTTCAAACATTTTAGAATTTTACCTGTCTCATTTTCAACTTTTGCCAAGTACCACTTAAATAACTGGAATGCATCAGATTTTTCCTTTAAGAAACATAACAGTCATCATTTTAGAGTAATCATCAACAAATAGAATGAAATATCTATCTCCACGGTAAATTTTCTCACCAATGGGACCACAAAGGTCAGTATGAACCAATTCCAAAATTTCCTCAGAAGTATGAGTTTTTCTCTTGAAACTAGACTTAGTCATTTTTCCCAATTGAGATTGCTTACACATTGCATTTTACGGTTTCTTTAACTTAGGCAGCCCTCTAACCTTGTTCAATTTTCTTATGCTTACCAGGTTATCAAAGTTTACATGATACAACCTTTTATGCCATAACCAAACATCATTATATTGTGCAAACAAGCATGTCTCATCAGCTATGTCCAGATAGAATAGGTTACCTTTTGTCTGCTCTCCACTTCCAACTAATTCTCCAGTGGCATCACAGATCTTTGTCTTCTTGTGATGGAACTCAACTCTGTAACCAGAAGTATTCAGTTGTGCAACACTCAATAAAGTATAGTTAAGATCACCAACCCAATATACATTATCACATCTGATCTTTTCAATCAATCTAATTGATCCTTTTCCTTTAACAAGACATGGTGCATCATTACCAAATTTAAAATAACCACCTTTGCACTAATCTAAGGTCTCAAATTTATTTTTATCACCAGTCATATGATGTGAAAAACCACTATCAATAATCTAATGGTCACCTTTACTCATATAAGAAATTAATGTAGTTTTCTCATCATCATCAAAATTATCTTTCATAGCAACATACACAACTTCTATATCATTTTCATCAGAATTGTCAGATCCACTGTCAAAAGCTTCTTCAGCTATATAGCAATATTTCTTACCTTTATCTTTGTAATCCTTATACTTTCTAAAGTCTCGGTCATCCTTTCTGTCTTTTTACTTGTTGTCTCTTCTTTCATCTTTGTCATTCTTATCAGGACATCTAGCAGAAATATGACCAACTTTGTTCCATGAAAAACAAATGATAGGAAGTTTACCTTTTAATTTTCCTTTTCCTCTAGATAGTCTTCTTTCCATAAGTGCCTCAAGTTCTTCCACATCATCATCTATAGTGTCGCTGTCACTGTTTAGACATTTCTTTCCTTTATTTGATTTTTTAAGGACCAAATGGGTCTTGAATGCAGATTCAATAGCTTGTGGAGTGTAGTTATCAAAATTTGACATCTCAAATGTAGTAAGTCTGCCTACCAGACCTTCCAAAGTCAACTTATTATTAGGAGTACATCTAAATTCTTGAATTTCAGAGACTCTAATAGAATATACAAGAAGAAGAGTCCTCAGTAATTTTCTCATAATGGTGTTATCATCAATGGTTCCATTAGCTCCTCTAATAGCATTCACAACTTCTTTTATCCTACCACAATATTGAACTATATTTCTCCTTCTTGCATTTTCATTTCATCAAATTTACCTCTTAAACTTTCAGATTTGTCTCTTAGCACATTTTTATCTCCTCCATAGATGGTTTTTAGAGTATCCCACATCTGCTTTGCATTTGTACATTTCTTTATGTCTTCAAATTCGGGATAGCTCAGGGATGATGTAATCTCCAACATTGCGTGATTGGGTTCCTGATTTTCTCTTAATTGTTCAGGGTTGAGAGGTTCTGGTGGGGATACATAATCATGTTCAACATAGTTCTTAGTAGCATCACCAATACCATCCAGATGTAATTTAATCAAAATCTTCCATGCAGGTAAGTTATCTTTGTTCAACTTCGGTACCTCCTTTTTATACATCTTGATCTTTCGCTCCAAGTACCTTCAAACTATTTTCAAGAGACCAAAGCTCTGATACTAATTGTTAGAATGAATTTATAATAATTGAGAGGGGGGTGAATCAGTTATCCTTGGGTCTAGATGTACCAATTGAAACTTTATAGCACTTTAAACAACTTAGATCTGCTTGGTAGCAACATCATAAGTCAACAACATAAATATACAGTTTACTATTCAAATGTAATCAGCTTGCAGAAACTTAATAGTAAAACACAAAATAAACATTCACACAAGTTGACACCAAGATTTAATGTGGAAACCCAATTTGGGAAAAACCACCAGTAACATGCTACCAATTTTTCACTCTTCTGAAGTGAGCTCTATTAGGAGCCAACCCTGTTAAAGGTTACAAAACACACTGCTAAATGTGACCTAGTTAAAGGATTTAATCACTCTGTCAGGTTTGGACTTGTTAGAGGACTTAGAAAATTCCACTTGAATGTCACCTTGCTCAAAGGATTTATACAAAAATTGTTAGGTCAACCTGATTAAAGGATTTTGACTGATACAATGGTTAGAAAGTAATCAACATGTGTGATCTGATACATACAACTTACTTTGCAAATCCAGATCCAATTCAGCTCTAATGCTAGTTCATTGAGTGTCCCCCATTCTCATTTCAATCTTCAGATCTGCTTGGAAATCCATCAAGCAATCACTTTCACAACTCTCTGCTTCTCTTCTTAGCCTTCTTTTCTAGATCATACCAATCATAAAATTAACCATGCAATCCTCTTTCATACACTTCTCACAATTTGAATAACCCCTTGAGGTTATCTTATACCTCTTCATCTAGGTAAAATAAATCTTTGTCGCTTAATCAAGATCTTAGATCTTAGGTTAGGTTAGATCCAATAGATCTTTCCATCATTTACATTTAATTTACTTCTCCAAAGAAATCACAAATTAAATCTTGAATCCATGCGTTAATTACGGTTACCCGTGCATTAAATAATGTGGACCATTCATACTTATCCTTAATTAACTTTACATATCCCAATAAATTTAATTATGTCGGTCAGAGATCTCAAATCTCAAAATTTACCAAAATACCAGCGCTCATCCAACACTGTTTTCTTCCACTCGTTCATCACTAATTTCCTCTGCAATTTACTGGCGCTCGGTTGACACTAGAAATTATGCTCGGCATACACTGGTGCTCATTCGACACAAACTTTGCTCGACATATATTGTTCCCAGTAAACTAACATCTTGACTTAGTGTTATAGATAAACAACACATTACTTTTCCAATGTGCCAACTGATCAAGTACCCTTGTAGTTTCCCATAACTCAACCATTTCACTCGGTCTTCTTGTTATCCTTGCGTTCAAATCTTCTTTAGCAATCAACAGATATGGTACTCAAACAGATAGCAATAGTCTCACCAGTTAAGGTTTGACATCAATGACAAAACAAAAATTGTTTACATTATAGCTTTCCAACACATGTCAGATTCACCAAAATGTATAGGGGGTAATGGGAACACCCCATAACACAAGGAGGAAGAATACCAAGATTTCACAACCCAAGGAGGCTTGATTAACACAAAAAGAAGTGACAATGTGTAACCTTCACAAAGGGGCAATTTGCTTGGATTAACTTCTTCATTTCCCTACAAGAGGGGATTGAAACTAGTATGGAAAGGAAATCTATGAAAATAAAGTGATGAAAACAAGAAATAAAGTTAACTTACCTTGAAAATACAAACCCGAATATCTGTTGGAAGATTGTGTTAGAATCAGGGATAATTTAGGGTTCAAGAGCAAAAAATTTAGATTTGCAAAACCTAGAAACCTAGAAGCCTCAAGACTATGTCGACCTAGAGGGGCTATGATGACTTGGAGGGGGGATGGTGACATGCAAAAAATCCACCCAGGACTAGGCCAAGGTCGACATCCACCTGCTCTGCAAGATTTCCCAGAATTTAGATCTGTGATAGTAACATGTTTCCCATGGCTCCAAATCCGAATCTGCAAGTCTATACACCTGAATTTGCAAGAGAGAAAAGTGAGTTTTTTTTGGAGAGGGGATTTCCTTGATTAAGCCCCAGTTTAGGAATTAACCTTAACCTTAAAATTGAGATAATAAAAGAGAATGCTAACAAGTAGTAGAATTAGATCTAATTGTGAAGAATATCATATCAATAAGTATGCAATTGTTTTTAATATGAAATAAATTATGTTGATACAATAGCCTTGAATCAACACCAAAAACCTAGAAAGGAAATCAATGCAAATCAAAACCTCATGTATGTGTATGCTTATAATTCACCTTTGAGAAAGATGTAGATTCTTGAAGGTATGAATGTGGATCTTCCCTCCTTGGTGGCCAAATCCACTATCTTCTTGAATAAAGAAGCTAGATCTAGGGGAAATAATGCATGAATGATATAAATATTGAATGCCTTGAAAAAATCCTTCAATTACTTGATCACTTGTATGCTTGAATTCTTGATCTCCAATGGATGCATTGAATTCTTGTAAGAACATTAAATTTCTTTTTCAATTGATTACCAATAATTGTGTATTACTTTTGACCTTTTTAATTTCTTTTTCTCTTTTTTAAATTGAAGTGAGTAGGCCTCCTTTTATACCAATTTTGTGAACAAAAGTGAAAAGGGCCAACTGCACAAGGTGGGAAAAGAATTTTGAACCTTGAGATAGACCTAGGATCCTGACGCTTTCCACCTCACAGGGAGGTTTACCTCGGCCTAACCCTAGGGACTAGGAAAAATTTGGCCTACCCCTAATGGGATAGGATAACTTTGTCCTACCCTCAGATAGTTTCACCATGAGATTTTGTGCCCAGGGTCTCGGGGAAAGGGAAAACATAAGCAAAAATAGACAGAAAATAGGGTTATAGAAAACATAAGGGAAAAATGGGATATCCAATCATTATGAAGTAATTTAAGAGGGCCTAGTACATCCCATTAAGGAGGGATAAAAGGCCTTGTCATGGGTGCCTCCATTTGAAGAATATATATATATATATATATATATATATATATATATATGATTTCTATTTGGTTTTCCAAATAAACAACTAGTCAAGAATGCAAACCCATAGAACAACTAGCTTCAAGAATGCAACCCCATAGAGTGGTTTGTATGAGTGGTAATGGGGATTTTGTGCATAGGACAATAGAGAGAATATGAGCCAGTTGTGTTTTCCATCCAACTCTGCCCAAAAAAAGGGAAAGAACCAAGGTTCTTATCCTCCCAAGCACTTGGATGTTGAGTCATGATAGTGTTGGGTTAACTTAGTTGGACACACAGCTATTTGTTCAAGGGGCCTACTAGTTGTGGAAGGTCCTAGATACTTGGATTTATAAAAGAGCGCATTAGAGCAATAAAAGTAACTAAAAAAGGATGAGACAAAGTTAGAGAACAACCAAAGTCTACCTATAATCACTTTTTCATTTAAATCCATCAAATTTACTCAAGAAAAATGTAGTAAACCAATAATATACATGACCATTAACCAGTATATGTTAAAGAATCTAGATCCATTTTATCTTAGAAAAACTGATAATATTCAACACATAGAAAATTCAATCATTATAGAGTAAAAGGTATCATGAAATGAAGAATGATACAATTTTTACCAATAACCAAGCGTAGTCAAAATAAATAGATGAACCATTGTTATTTCTTTGATTAAAGATAATGTTATCCAACCATCACAGGTTCACATACATCACTCCAAGGGAGAAAAAATATAATCAGCAAGAGAAAAGAGTTTAGAAATATACAACTATTTTATTACTTCTTATGGTGCCTCAAAATCATCAACTTGCGTACCTTACCAATGGTCCAAAATGATATATTTATAGGGATTTAACCTTGTACAATTATTTACAATTATCTACATATCCCTAGAAAGGAGAGAAGAAGAAGAAAGAAGAAGAAGGGAACCTGGAGGTTTGGATCTCGATAAAGTGTACTCATGGCATGCAAGTCTCCTCTCATTGTCTGTAAATTTTTTGAACCTTTGAACTTGTCCCGCCTGTCAATTCTATTTGACTTTTTTACCTGTACCATTCATGTTGCAAAAACTATTTGTACTACAGGGGTATGAATGTGGGGGTTGAATGTCTACGATGGTAGGTGAGCCCCGAGGATGACAACTGAAAGAATAAAAGAATATCAAAATTTGGTACAACATGGGCAGCTAGAATCTCGAAATTCCTTTGGACTTAAATAATAAAAAATGAAATAATGGAGGTTGTGGGGGTCAATCACCCTGGGGTGGTTGTTTTATATTTATTTAACTTTTGGATGCATTTATCTAAGGACTCTTTGTTAGGATTTTTGATTCATTGCACCCAAAATTTGGCCTCCTTCAAAGTCACCTTAGCTTGGTCTATGTATTCCCTCATCTTTGCGGTGATCTTATACATTTCATATGTTTCTAAGATTAATTTATTACACTTATCCATTACCTTCTTATCAAAATTTTGGGAGGAGCAAATAATTTCCTCCATCTGCTCCTCAAAACCAACCATCAAAGAATAAAAAAATGTGAAATTGTCCACATTATCTGGGGGTAACCCATTGTCTCCTATATATATGTTATTAATCTTGCATCCTTCTTCTATATTAAGTAAGGGAAGTGAGTGACCGAATTCCTCACGATATCCATGATGTCTACCTTAAAATTAGCTTTCAAAGACTGATGTCTACAAAAATTACAACCTCATTTCTCAGAATGTCTTCTACCACTATCTCACCTTTTGATAAGTTGTGTATCTTCTTCGGGATCTTCATCTACTTATCATGTTGAGAAATGTCAACATCCCATATAGCCACTTCATTGAGGACCTTGTACCCAATTTTTTTTGCCACAAAATAATAGTTAATTGACTTGGAGAGGAAGTTGTACACCTTTTCTACTTGATTGGAGATCTACTGGTCCATAATGGTGGCTTTGACTAATACATTTGGGCCTATTTTCTGATGGTAATTTCCGAAGGAGGGGCAAATTTTATGAAATTATTGTTTTTTTTAATTTTTTCCCGATACTGTCGCAATTATGACAATTTTGGGCACACATTTAAAAAATAAAGACATATGATCAAATTCATTTTTATTTTATCACGCGAAAGAAGTTCCCCAAAGGATGTATCTCTACGCACGAAAGTAGACCCCGTTCCTTCGAAGCCAAATTCCATGAAGCCTTGAATAGTGGTAC
Organism: Thuja plicata; assembly: GCA_018584345.1. Taxonomy (NCBI): domain Eukaryota; kingdom Viridiplantae; phylum Streptophyta; class Pinopsida; order Cupressales; family Cupressaceae; genus Thuja; species Thuja plicata. The sequence goes on along the minus strand of MU225099.1, from coordinate 5,037,054 downwards.
ATACAATACATACCGAGAATTCATAGGTAAGTCCTTTTGTATGCAAAAAATGTCTTCTTTCTGTCATGAAATGAAATCTTTGCAAACATCTTCTTTCTGTCATGAAATGAAATCTTTGCATAGTTTCTTGTTGACTTTGATTTCTCTATGACCTTAATGTTTGAACCCACATATATTTTTTTACAAATTTGTTTCTTTTTTTACAATGTGTATCATCATACAGAAAGAAAAAAAGGGTTTCTTCTATGTATATTTTATCTCTATCTAAGAACCATAGCCTTTGTATTTTTAAAGATATGTATCATTTTTGGGCTTTGAGGCTATGGTTTGGTATAAAAAACCCTTAGTGAATGAGTTTGGAATTGTCACATGTCATGACTTGTACGCGGATTGGTAAAAACTTCAACCTATTTTTTATTATAGATATTCTGTATATTTGACATGAATAGTGGTTTTTCTTTCACTACCTTGGCATACTTGGGGATTCAATGGTTCTAAACTTACCGTGGTTTTAAGGATTCTAAATTTACCATGGATCTTCATGCCTTATTATCAATTTAATTTATGTTGGTCACTATCCAATGTTTTTTTTTAAATGACATTGTCTCCTCTTATTGTTACTGCATCAAGTGATCCGCCCTAGATGCCCTCTCCCAAATGAACTACTTGGAAATGACCAAGATTATGCCAACACAACCCTAATTAGGTTTTTCCATAACTACCACTTACAAGAATTAAATGTCAACCAATAAAAATAAGGCACCTATCCATGGGCCAATGAAAAAATCACATTTTTTCAATACATGTCCTTTTAAGGATTGACCAATGATAAAACTCAGTAGGAGTTATACATTAAATTCATTTCTCTTTCCACTTGGAATAACTAGAATGGTGGTGATGAAGGTGCTCCAACATAGCATGTTTATCTTGTTTGAACTCCATCTTTACATCCTCTTTGTCTTGGAAATATTTGCATTGAAGTGTTCTTGAAACTGCTTGTACTTGAAATAACTTTTAACTTGATTTCTTGGCCTTCATCCTTCTTCATGAATTTGTACTTGCATATTTTCATCTTCTCTTAAAATCACTTTGTCTTTTAATTTGACTTGAATCTTGACTTTCCAACCTTAAAGTCCTTCCTATACTTTGCATGGCATTTGAAATTTCATGTTGGTTTTTGAACTTGCAATCATCCTTTTACATGAAGGGGCTTGACCTTGAATATCTTCTTTCTCATAACAACACCATTACCTTCATATGACATGGGTGATACCTTATGATTAGAATTGTTGTTGCAAAAATAAGAATATATGTCATGCCTTTTTGTCATATTTTCAACATTTCTAAGACCTCTTCTAGATCTATATCCACTAGGTGTATGCTCAATTGACTTTCCCTCAAAGGTGACTCATGATCTCCATGATGCAAGTTGTGTGTATACTCAATAATTAGCAACAAGCTTTCAAGTTAAACACGTTAAGATGGAATAAAATGCATGTATAGTGACTATTTATGGAAGAAAATCAGAGAAAGTGCAGTGAAAACAAGATTTTATTGATTCAAAACTTCTATCTCCTTATCACTTTGAACAAAATTGTATTCCTCTCTTTAATTACAATGAAAATAGGTCTCTTTCAGACCCAAAAATCAACCAACCACCTTTTAAAATTGTCCTCAAACTGACTGAGATAGTTAAAACCAATTTCTCCATCCTAACGATTAAATTCAAATTATCATAAAATGGATTCTTATTAAATGTACATATTGCTAGATTCCAAGTGAATGGTTAAGATCCTAGATGAGTATTATGGAAATGGATTCATGTAGTAATTGGGTACTAAGAAACCTATGTTCAATGTTTTATGTGTGCATTACTATAGTTGTATGAAACTAAAAATATTACTAGTTGGTTGACTATAATGGTATATAGATGATGACATTACTGTAGAATGTAAATGGAATAGCTGGGTAATATGAATGCAAGTTTATAAGATTAGTTTTAATTTTTATCTTTTAACACAAAGGAAACATTAGAAGAATACTAATATGTATAGTGCTTAATGTAAATCTAATAATATTCTATGGGGTAGGATACGATGTTAGATTAGAATGGAGTATATTATAATCTCAATTGAATTACTTAAAATGATTACTGTGTATCAGATTCATGATACAAATGGGTTGTTGGCAAGTTGACACTCAGGGTGTATATGACCTATTTTGTGTTTTCATTATGGAAACAAATTCATATGGAGTTTTGACAATAAACTTTGAAGAGAAAAATTGACTAAGTACAAAAAATAGAATAGTACAGAGTTATCCAGTCGATCAGAGCACCAACACACGTGTGTACGATCGAGTCAGACTATGCGCATTCATACCTAAGCTCTATGATATGTTTTTGTGCTTACCCTATACACACATGGTATGGAATGAAAGTACAAATAAGTTACACGAAGATCAAGAGTCACTAGTAGTTCATGAACATAGTATGGAGTTGACTTCAGATTTTGGATTAGCATATAACATTTTGTTTTGTAAAGGTTATGCACCTATTATGATATGATTGTAATTATGTCTTTAACACTCATGTAAACATGCTTAATACAAGGTTTTGTAAAGACTTTTAACAGGGTCTGACCTTTAACCAAGTCATTGTACTTGCATTGTAAAGACTACTCCTAACAGGGCAAAGGAACTTTAATAGGTCCATTAGACTAGTACAATCATTTGTGGGCACTAATTCCCACTAGGGTTTTCCTCTGATCAAGGTTTCCCTATAATCATATCTTGTGTTATGTGTTGGTGTGTTATGCTTCATTTTTTATCTATTTGATTTAAGTTTAAAGTTGATGAAATAAAGATAATTGACAAACACTGATTCACCCCCCCCCCCTCTCAGTGTTTCTAACAATTGGTATCAGAGCTCTGGTCCTCTAAAAGAAAGTTTAACCACTTGAGGAGATCATGGATTCAACAAAAGAAAAACATCTGAAAAAGAATCTTGAAGCATCCCTTGAAGATCTTGAAAGATTTGAAAAAGAAAATGAAGAACTAAAACTAAAAGTTGATGGCTCCCAAATGCTTATCAAAAAATTAAGGAAAGATATGAAAGATTGATCTACAAATGATTTGGGAAAAATGGTCAAAAAGTTGAATGAAGAGAACATGTCTTTGAAAGATAAGATTGAAGATCTGAATGAGCAACTTACAGATAGCCTAACGACTATTGAAGAAAATACCAAAGAAAGCAAACAATTAGATGATGAACTAATGAAAGCAAATATGAAAGTCTTGGAGTTGGAAAACATCAAGAAAAAGATAGAATCTGAATTATCAGAAGCAAAAGATAAGATTGACAAACTACACAAAAGTTATGATCTAATTCAATCAAAACTTTATGCACAAAAGATAAAAGATGATACTACTGGAGTTGGATACAGTATAGCTCAAATTGAAATCAATTTAATGCAAGAAATAAAGAAAGCACAAGAAGTATCCATAGAAGAAAAGAAAATTGAGAATCTTGCAGAGGCTAAAATAGAACCACCTAAAGATGAACCCAAGAAAGTTAACAGAACTTGTTATGCATGTAAAAAGCATGGACATTTGGCAATAGATTGTAAAGAGGTAAGACCTTTCAATGGATATTGTTATTCCTGTAATAAATTTTCTCACAAGGCTATTCATTGCAGAACAAGTCAAAGAAATCAGTCACAGTAGAATCAAAGAAATATGAATCAACACAATCAGAGAAATCAACCTCAAAGAAACCATCAAAACATTACATGTCAGATATGTAATTAAAATGGACATACAGTCAAGCAGTGCAACATGATAAACAATATCAATAAACCTCCAATAATTTGTCACTCTTGTGGCAAAGCTGGACACATCTCAAGGTTCTATAGATCTAGAACTCAAAAACAAGAGAAGCCTAAACAATCATTATTTGAAGAATCTAGTGAAGTCAAGTTTGTAAAGGCTACAGAAGATTCAGGTAAAATATGCGTTGAAGTAAAGAAATTTAATGACGAGAACAAGGTAGTAGATGCATCCACAGTGGATGCAACCTCTACTTCTGGTTAGAAGACCCTCTGGTCTTAGGGGGAGCTATTCTAGCTCTAAACCCCTGCGTGGTTGGTATACTCACCTCTGAGTATACACCTATGGATTCATGTATTATGTGATGAAGTGAGTAAGTACACATGGATGCATAGCTTGAATTTCAACAGAAGCAAAGATTGAAATTCTCTATATAAACCACTATGTGGCAATAAACATTAAATGTAGTAACTTTTATATAATTTAGTAAAGAGATCTCTCATCTTCACTTTTGCATTCGAGATTGAGCATTCAAAGAGCACAGGAGATCTTAGCATCAAAGCATCAACATATAATCGTTAGTTAGTTAGCAAGATGAAAGGAAGTTGGAACGGAACCCTAGCGGATGTGTCGTTTCAAATCTCTATGAAACCCTACTTAAAGAAGATTGCAAGTAAGTAATGGCTACTCCTACTGTGTTTGACATCTTTGAGAAGAAGAGATATGTGTTTAAGAGGCATCCATTCAAGTCTGTGTTAGATGATGTAGAAGGGGCATTCTCCAAGTCTCCGCTAGGAGTCGTGTGTGTAGAAGACATTCGCGCTTACATCTATAGCAAGAAGGAAATTGTTGGGGATAAAAGAATTGCAACTCTTATGGCATCAATGATGAAACTAGATTATTCATTCAAGGATGAATACGTGCATCTCACTAATAACCATATCTTTGAGTATTCAAACACACATGAGTTCTATGAACTAGAATGGGTTAAAATCCTACTTAGCAGGATACATGATGATCTATATTAGATTGGTGAGATTCCTGTCTGCATCACTGCTGATCTTATTCATGAAATGACCAGACTTCCTAAGATTGGACCAGTTATTCCTACTGGTAAAGATGTAAAGAAATAGGTTGAACAAGCATGTTTATCAAGAAGTGATAGGCGCGGGATGACTGTAGATCCTATCAAAGAGGATGACATCAAACTACTCACCATGATACTTGGTTACAAGTTTCATCATGCAAGAAAGATGAATAGTGTGTCTGCAACTACTGTTCTAGCAGCTATAAGAATGGTAAAAGATAACACTCAGTATAATATTTGTGAGATATTGTGCACACAACTTATTGAGAATATTAGAGTTTTCAAGCATGACAAGTGAAAAATATTCAGATTTGGCTCTTTGATCATCTATCTATGCTTCCATATCGTTGGTAAAGTCTCTAATCTTTACCTAGATAGGAACAAAATTACCATGTCTCAGATTTCACTAAAGGCTACATCAGAGAGCAGTGTAAAAGATTCAATGGATATGGATATCAAAACATTCAGGATCAAGATGCAAAAGAGGTTCATATTATCAGAAAAGTTAGTTGATAAATACAAGGACGCCATAGGCTTCATGGTGGAAACTCATTGTACTTGTATGGAAATAGTTGATCCAAGAACCAAATGGATTCATCCACTTGGTTATGAAGTTGAAGAAAATGTGTTGGAAGGATATGCACAAATACTTCTATCTGCACCTAAGGATCGAAATGAGCCTAGATGGGGAAAATACAAAGAGAAGACAAATCAAGTTGATTATGTCTTATACAGTGTTGATAATAAAAGAAAAGCATCAAGGATTACATATAACATCTTAAAGGTTCATGGGGTCATACAAGAAGACCTAGACAAAGCTAGGGAGGCTAAAATTGCAAAAGAACTTAAGCAAACTCCTGCTAAAGTCAAGATAGAAAAGACTGATGATATTCAGAAGAAGAAGAAGAAGATTGATGAGATAACATCAGCGACGTCCACTACTATTAATCTGGAATCCTCTCCACCATTTGTGCCAAGCAAAATGTCTAGAAGGAAGAATCAAGTTCCCATAAGTCACCCATCCTCAAGGACAATAAGGAGAAAGGTAAAGAGTACTCAAGCCCCTTCTAAGGTAGGATTCAGACCTAGTCTGAGATTATTAAGGAACAAAATTGTTAATGAAGGTAGACTAGACTCTATTAAGAATGTCTATGAAAAATACCAAGAGATAGATAAATCAGAAACTCATTCTATGATTATCTCTCACATGATCAAGTTTAAGAGGTATGTATTGGAACTCAAGACAGTCATACCAGACAAAGTATGGAACATACTAGACCTATTGAAAAGACAAGAAATAGAGGAGGATATGAGGATTAGAGAAGAGACATTAGATAGTCTTCTCCCTGTTTGCTCACATGATGAGAAAGCTATACTGTTGGATTTGGTAAAACCTCATCTCAGAACCAAAACAAGAACACTTCATATCATGAACACAGAGAATGAACTGGTTGGTGAAGAGACTCACAAAGCATTTGAGTGAGTATTTCTAGATAGACATATGTATCCGTCAATGGTGCCTATAGTAAAGGTGAATCCAGTCCCTCCCAAATAGGATAAAGAACCAGTAATTCCAAATGCACCTATGACATGTCCACAGGATTCAATGCCCACAGTTTCAACACCTTTTGATACAGCCAAATATTTAGAAGAAACTATTGTGATCGATGATGTTAATATATCCATGACAACTTCTGACAATGACATGAAAAATTTTGAAAAAGCATTTATCAGTACTGAAGAGACAGAGAAGGTATGCACGGACAATACTTCCTTATAGCAAGATGAAGCTCCTCCTAAAGATTCAATAGACTTGAATAATGAGGAATAAAATCAATCTAATGAACCACTTGTTATGGAGATCCCATTAAAAAGTGAGTGTATGGATACTAGTCAAAATGCTATATTCACTCCATCCATTCAACCATCAACTTCATTGTTGTCAAGTTTGACTCCTAATTCAGCAAGCCTAGGTGCATGGGGAGAAGAAGATTTGATCAAGATCAGTTTCTTAGCTATGGAGAAAGCCAAAGAGAAACAAGTTATGAGAAACCCTCTCTTTTTGGAGTCATTAAACATCTTGAATGACCTAGTACCAACAGATAAGAAAGTGGCTAAAATTCAGTCACTTGATGATGTAGATAGCATCCTAACAAGCTTCAAGGCACACTTCACAAGTTTAGTAGAATCAACTACTAAAACTGCAGAGGAAGAGTATAAAAAGGAAAGATTGAATGAATTGGTAAAGAAATTCTCTTTAGATCTCAATTCATTGAAGATTGGTCAGACTATTCTAAAAGAGTTGGCATCAAAAGGCAGGAAAGTAATAGAAAATTGCATGGACAGAGGAAAACTTACTTCTGAGCACCTCAAGAAGATTGAGGAGGCAGATATCTTGGTTGATAACATAAGGCAAATAGTTAAAAAATCATCCCAAGAAATAAATATATGCAACAATATATATCAAGGGAAGATAGACAAGATTGAAAAAGTTAAAATGGAGATCAGTAAGATAAGGATCAGGTAGACTCAACTGAGAAATGCACTTGCACCCTCCTTAGTTGTTTTGAATTAGAACATCAAATAGATATATGAAACCATTTCCACCTATGATCAAGGACCCTACATGGATCTAACAAAGATGGAGAAGCTTACATATGCCTTATGCACCCATCTTCAGACAGTTGATGCACTAAAGGCATTCTGGTAGCAAGAGATCACAAATTTTTAGATTGCTTATCCAGATGTATACTTGGAGTGAGTACCCAGAGACTTACAATTTTGACACCTTTTTCATTAATTTCAAAGGGGGAGAAATGTATTTATATAAGGAGTATGTTATATAGCCAAAGTTATAATATACCATTTTTGTTGTTGAGTCAAAGTTTAAGTAACTTGGCCACATTAATTTGTTGCCATTAATGACAAAGGGGGAGATTGTTGGCAAGTTGACACTCAGGGTGTATATGACCTATTTTGTGTTTTCATTATGGAAAAAAATTCATATGGATTTTTGACAATAAACTTTGAAGAGAAAATTTGACTAAGTATAGAAAACAAAACAATACAGAGTTATCCAGTCGATCAGAGCACCAACGCACGTGTGTACGATCGAGTCAGACTATGCGCATTCATACCTAAGCTCTATGATATGTTTTTGTGCTTACCCTATACACACATGGTATGGAAAGATAGTATAGATAAGTTACAGGAAGATCAAGAGTCACTAGTAGTTCAGGAACAAAGTATGGAGCCGACTTCAGATTTTGGATTAGCGTATAACATTTTGTTTTGTAAAGGCTATGCGCCTATTATGATATGATTGTAATTATGTATTTAACACTCATGTAAACACGCTTAAGCCAATTTGTTTGGAGGAATTGTGTATTTTTTTTTTGGGCCAACTAATGTCTTATTTTTGGTCGTGTCTATTGAGTATGTATATATACTCAATATATATTTTGTATTTGGGAGTTAAAATTATGCAGAGAAGATATACAAAAGAACAGTATGAACAAGTCAGTATGAGATAGAGCTCTTTAACAGAGTAAGAGAATCAATGCATAAACGGAATTGATCAGACAATAGTGTCATTACAACAGTTCATCTTTTGATATAGTGTATATCAGATATTAGAAGGTTGTAGCCTTCATCCTATTCGGCAGGGAGCTCTGGCAGTGAGCCATTCACCTTTAATAGGGTTTTGTAAAGACTCCTAACAGGGTCTGACCTTTAACCAGGTCATTGTACTTTCATTGTAAAGACTGATCCTAATAGGGCAAAGGAACTTTAACAGGTTTATTAGACTAGTACAATCATTTGTGGGTACTAATTCCCACTGAGGTTTTCCTCTGATCAAGGTTTCCCCGTAATCATATCTTGTGTTATGTGTTGGTGTGTTATGCTTCATTTTTTATCTATTTGACTTAAGTTTAAAGTTTTTGAAATAAATATAATTGACAAACACTGATTCACCCCCCCACCTCTCAGTGTTTCTAACATGGGTAATCTTGAATGTACTCATATTAAATAAATTAAGGATATCAAGTAAAAGTTATGTCCATTAGATTAATTTCATTAATTAAAATGATAGAATGTGTTAGTGTAAGAATTGGTTGAAATGGGAGTAGTAGTAGGAAACATGTGTTTCTTCTCCTCTCAATAGATCTATAATTATTTTTTAAAACAATAAATTAGATCATCGTGTGGCCTAGGGTGGATCTTTTAAACTTGGATTATTTGGTTGATTGTGTAGAGAATATCATAATTTTGGGATATATATGCAGCTTTATTGATCAAACTTTTTTTATTGCATCAACACCCATGCCTCGAGTCCCTGAGGCCTATATAACATGTTTTCAATACTATCAATTAATTCTAACTAAATTTTTCATCATTGTACCATTGGAAATAACTTTTTACTAAATGGCCCTTGTTAAGCAACTTTTGCAATTCTTGCATTTTGTGAAAAAATAAATAGAAAAACACTTTACAACTACATAAAATAACCTACATATTCCTAAAATAGGCTAATTTAACCTTATTACTCATAAAGTTCAATGGAAGCCTCATTGGAAACTTTTGCTTTCACATAGAAATATTGACAATTTTGGTACAGTTTTAAATTTTGGACCAACTATGACCTTCCATGACATGGATTAATTAGAAATACCTTATTAATGATCATTACATCATTAAAACCAAAACATAAAAAGATGATCATTACATCAGGAGGTATAAAAATGGCTATGTGCTCCTGCACCATAATCTTGTCCTAGAAAGAAATTGAAGTCCCTTTGAGGACCATGTTGCACTAAAAAATGTTTGGAACCTCTTTTTCCTAGCCTGCAAATGATGTATCATTCTAGTATACCCTTCCATTGGATACACCAAACCCTCCTTCCTAGGTGCACTAGCCTATGGGTTTGTCAACAAGACACTTCCAAACACTTCTAGCTCCTACCAATGGATCCTACACCATCCAAGTAACCTATCATGAAATACCAAGTCATAAAAGTGGCCCTCCTTTTGGTGGAACTCTCAGACCTTGACTGGTCCAACCACCATGTACCCTCAATTAGCAATATATCTTCAATCAGACCCTGCATACCACTGCAACCAAACACATATGGCATATATCATACATGTTTTAGAATCTCCCCACAAGTCAAATTAACCACAGTAAGTGGGGGAGTCTTATACATTCATGGTGTCTTCAAAGCAATTGTTGATTTCACACCAAGACCCTATCTAGGAATAATCAATACAAACTTGAATTTCTTTGTTCAAAACTTCACAAAATAACACACCCTTTGCATGGAAATGAATAAAAATTTAAACCAATAATATTTCAATCCATTTTGAATCAATATTGCATATAATGAAGAATTTATGAACACAAACACAATGACTATGTCCTTACGACAGAGAATAGATAGTTTGCAAGGAATAAAAAGTTTTTTGATTTAAACTTCATTACTCTACCAAACTCCCTAAATATCCTCTTTTAATCTCGTTCATGCTCACACTACCCAAATACCCTTCTACTAATCGGTTGACAGTTACAACTCCCTACCAACCTGCTTGCAATCAATTTAATGATTGTTATATTTAGTATATTGTTGTCAACTTGACAGCATAGTTGTCAACTTGACACCTCTCCATTCCTTTATTATTGTATTTAACTCTTTCAAGGCATTTTATGATTCTATTCTAACACTAAAGACATAAGAAACTATTTTAACATGGGGGCATACACTTTTAACATGGCTCCTAGTAAAAAATCCTTACTAGACCTGTAACCACCTGGATTTGGTTTGTTCTGACTATAGACCCTGTTTGCCCTAAGTGTGATCATACCCCCAATTATGTCATGACAATGTTACTTTGGCATAATTCATTTTAAATCATATTTAATGTCCTAGGTGATTTTTATCACTGAATTATATTAACTACTACAGCCATACAATTCAAACCAATTCAAACCAATTAAAAACAAATCAAATTTCAAACATGGCTATAGTATTTAATCATAAAGGAATTAAATGAACCTCAATATATCTCATCACTTGAAAATGAACCCATTCCCCTAGCCTAATTAATTTAATTAAATTGGCTATAGTCCTATTGATTATTAATAAGCAATTAAATGCTTAAATAATTAAAATCCTATTTTTGAATGAATTAAATAATTTTAATTCATTTCATTAATATTCCTCTAAACCCCTAACCTAACCCACTTCAACCACTTTGACCCTAGGTTCAAACCTATCCCAACCCATTCACCCTTGCTAAACCTTCTTATAATCCTAATTCTTTCCTAACCCACCTCCTAATGTTGTCACATTCTATTGGGGGAGTGATTAACAACTCAACCCACTTAAGAAAGTCAAGGAATCTCAAGATTCCTTTCCTCAAGTCCACTTTCTCAAGCCACCCTCTTACACCCTTCCCATGCTTCTTTAAAGATTTCATTAATGCCTCATTCATAAATATTCTTTAAAGCCCATGTCTCCACCATGCCTATTGAATGCCTTTGGCATTTATTGCTCTTACACACCATTAATGAGTTTTTCAACTCCATTTATGCACCTTGTCCCCCATCTCTCTCCTCATTCTTTTATAAATAGGTGTTTTTGAGCACAAATAAGCCTTCATTTTTAGAGTAAAATTGTATTGTTAAGCTGTTAGAATAAACCTAGACTCATATCATATTTTAAATTTCATGTTCATACATTGTTATTTTCATGCTTTTTAGAGCTAGAATGCATGTTTAGGAGATATCTCTCTTGTTTTAACTCAAATCTTTCATGCTAAGTCATATATGTCACTGATAGTAGCATAATCTAAGGGCTATTGTGTTACTTATCATACTCTTCTTAGTTAGAAAGCAATAGGTCAATTTTAGTTGTTTTATATGCTCATCTAACCATGTTTTCCACTAACGCAATGAACTATTGAAGTGTTGTGTCTTTCTTAACAGGTACAAAAATCATACACACATTTCTGGCGCCCATCGTGGGGCAGGATTTGAGATTTGCCTCAATTTGACCTCCTTTTTCACTAATTTTTCTTCCTAGTTTTCAGGTCCAGAATCGCATCTAGTCATTTTGGCTCGCATCCGGGATACGCCATCATACCACATAAAATGAGGCTCGCATCCAGGATTTCCCAGATCATTTTTTGTTTAGGATCACATCTAGGAGACATTCAATTGCATCTGCTGACAAAGGCTCACATACGGTATATGATATCGCATCCTGTTATTTTAGGATCGCATCTGGTGAAATATTTTGTGAACTTCATTGCCTAACCACTAGCGTGTGCGTGCTTGATTTCTTTGGTCTTTTCATAGCTTAAATAGTGTTTGCAGGTTTCCATCAAAGGTTTTTCTTCGTATTTAAATGAAGAATACTAACGTGGTTTTTCAAGTTTCCCAACCCCCATCTTGACCTCTAGTTTTTTTACATGCTTTTTGCACTAATAAAATTTTCTAGTTTTCCACTAAACCGACTAGAGGACTATGCTCTTTTCCTTTTTAAGGAAAATCAAAAACTCACACCTCAGTTTATGGGTTGAAAGGAATTTGGAGATAACTGAACCAAGAAAACAAAACTAAATTTCAATTTGGATCAGTAATTGAACAATCAAAGCACTAAATTTGTGGGTTAATTGAACAAGCACACCATCTAATTTTGGGAATAAAAAAATGAACAAGCTACTCACTTAAGATTGCGAATTAATTGAACAAAGCAAACTTTCCTCTCAAAGTACTCTATTTTCCATTAAATAGGAACATCTTAAATTGAGCACAACATTTCTTGAGGGAACAAACTGCTTGCTTGATTCTATTTTGGGAGAAAACGGCATGGATTAGGAGAGTATGCTCTTCTTCTTTGGAGGAATCAGAAATCTAGACGTCCTATGCTCGCCAATCCTTTGTAAGCTTATTTAATAGTAGAGGGCCTACCGGTCGAGGAAAAAATCTCCCAAGAATGACCCAAGTGAGGACAGGTTTTACGCCAACCCTTCCAACTCACTATAAATAATTTCTTCCTCGTAGGGCAAAGCCTCAGAAGATAGAGCTGGTTTTGTTCATAGAATTATGACATCATTCTTTGAAAATGCTTGGGTATGTGTAGAGTGGAGCCGCTTGAATCTTTCTAGCAAGACTACATATACTTAAGTACTCATAGGGCTATACGCCTCAATTTTGCCTTGTGCAATTATATGAGAGACAGTTTTGAATGGATTCCCCAATAATAGACAACATTTCAACTGAAAGAATTCTTGATTCACCCCTGAAAGGGTGATAATCTTTGTGCAAGGAAAAAAGTAATTGCCCCAAGACACTCATCATATCGTGCCCTCACTTGCGTTTGGAGTCAGCTAATACAACATCATGATTGGATCCATTGCGTGCTTGGTGATGGTTGTATTCTGGTTAGCATTTGAGTGTGTGCCTAAGTCAACGAGCAAGGATTTTCATCCTCCACCTAGAAAATAGGGATAAGATGTGCCCCTATTTCACCCTTTAATAATACAATAATGCTTGACGTAACTGAAAGAACACTAAAAAGATAACATTTCTAAATGAGCTACAAAAATTAATCCTAGACTACATGTTGTGTTTTACACTCACTAGAAATTCTCAGAAAAACCTTACTGTCAAACAAAATTTCACGTACTTTGAGACAAAACAAGCAAAACATGACAGAACATCAGAGGCTTGCATCTGGTAATTTTTGCATCAGATCCGGGATGCTGGCTCGCATCTAGTAATTTTTGCATCACATCTGGGATATCAAAGCTCTCATCCACAATGTTGACTCACATCTGGGAAAGCATAGTGTCGCATTCAAAGGATCGCATCTAGGATAGTGGGCATTTGTGTGGGTCTCTCTGAGAAAAATTTAGTATATTTGGGTACCCTTTTGGCTCCTTAGTCTGGTCTTGCTGCTTTTTTTGGTCTGCCAGTTGTTGTTTCAAAACTTTTTCACAAGTCTACCTTGCATGTCCTCTTGGATTTTCAATATTGGTCCCAAATAGTGTGGATTTTACAATCAACAAAAAAAATTGATTCCCAGCTCACTATCAGGGCACTCTAACACCCTCTGACGCTGGAGTCACTTACTTCAAACAATTGAATCTCATTGGTTCCTAGCTCACTATCAGGGCATTCTAACACCCTCTAACATTGGAATCAATCACTTTGAAACGTCAAACCCAAACCCACAGATTTGGGGACAATTCAAAAATTATTTTGGCACCATTCCAAGACTTTGATCAAAAAAATCTTATGATGGCTGAAAAAAATGGGATAGACGCTATGGTCTTAACAACAAGGAAGAATAAATTCTCATTAAGACCCTATCTAAGAAAATGCAAGCTTTGAAATATGAAATTCAAAACTTAAAGGAAGAAAAGGATACCTCATCAAGTGGGTCTTCACTAAGATCAATATTTCCTCTTCTCTATGATCACAAGATACACACGTCTTCACATTCTTCAAAAAATGAGAAACCTACTCATGGTAATCCTACCTTTGATCAATAGATTATTTCACATGATCATGTCGATCCTATCTTTGATCAACGTCCTCATAATATTGAATCCAACATCTCTTTGGAGAGTTCAATTGGATCTACATGTTCAAGGGATAGAGCATTTACTCCTTTGAGATGATCTTATACAAAAAAGCTAGCAGAGCTTCTTGAAATTAATCTCATCACATTGCCTCATACCACCTCATGTGGAATGCCATTTTTGAGTACCTACTGTGCCTATCATCAAAATAATGAGCATAAAACTTCACATTGCATGGAGTTAAAACATAAAATCCAAGATCTAATTGATGATGCCATAATCAAAGTTGAAGATACTAATGAATTATCAAATGAAGATACCAGTCCCAAGCATGATCAAAATCATGAACCTATGTCTAGAAATGAGCTACATGCTACTTCTACTTCTTCCACTATTCCTCCATTTGAAAAAGCTTCAAGGATATCCAAATATCCTCCATCACACAAAGATCCTAATGATTTTCATGATAACTATGTCTACCCTCAAGGGATGCCTTTAAAATAAATCCAAGCTAATCTATATCTTGCAGCAAGTACATTCCATGCTCCTAAGATCAAAATCTCTAAGCTTTCATGTACTTCAAGGCCTATTTTGGATAATTCCCCAACAATCCTTCAAGAATCCCTCATGAAGATTAAAACTCCTATCTTTTCCTTTGGAGTGGACCCATGTCAAGAGGGTGATAAAAAGAACAAAGAAACAAGTCTTACTAATGATCAAGATCAAGGCATTATCCTATCCCCTCCAACATTTGATGAAGATCCCATATCCCTACAATCTGAAGAGGATCCCCTAGTATCTTTTCATCTCCTTCAAGAAGATATTCCTCCCTCTCAAGAGCTACATAGCCCTCCATATTCTAAGCAAGATCTTAATACTTCTAAAAATTCTATTGAAAATCAAGAGCAAGGTACTCTTCCTACATTATAGAAAGACCCTTGTCAATATCAGCATGTTCCATCATATCTTTCATATAAACCTCCATATCCACCTCAAGTAACCATTATTCCTCCAAATCCCTTACATGACAATAAGTTTCCTCAAGCATCAAGGGTTCCAGTTAAAATGGCTCCTATCAAAGTTACACATGAGCCTATCGGTATGAAGATGAATTTGAAACAAAAGATC
>MU225099.1:4956007-4994971 GCA_018584345.1 Thuja plicata | reverse complement strand
AGTGGTTGAGATAGGTTAGGTTGGGGTTTAGGGGAATATTAATAAATGAAATAAACTTATTTAATTCATTTAGAAATATAGGAATTAATTACTTAAACAATGAAATTGCTTTTTAATAATTAGAGAACTATAGCCATTTTAATTAAATTAAATATGATAGGGGAATGGGTTAATTGCAAGTGGGTATTTGATTTAGGGATTTATTTAATTTCTTTATAATTAAATACTATAGCCATGTTTGATTTTGATTTGATTTGATTGGTCGAAATTGATTTGAATTGTATGGCTATAATAGTTAATATAAATCAGTGATAAAAATCACCTAGGATATTAAATTGATTTAAAGAATTATGCCAAGTAGTAACAGGGTCGTTTGGACATAAATCGAGGGTATGATCACACTTAGGGCAAATAGGATCCATAGTTGCCACAGACCAAATTCAGGTGGTTACATAGGTACGCAATCTCAGCAAATTATATTCAACAAAAAGACTATGAAAAAAGTAAAAGAGTGGCTATATACATTGACGGGAGGCCAAAAGCATAAGGGAATATTGTAGGTTTTATAAATAGTACATGACCTGTGTCAACTATCAAGCAACCCAATTACATATTTGAGGCGCGCGAGGGAAATCATGTATTTATATGTGCAATAAAATCAATACGTGCAAGGGAAGAGCTTCTTATTGATTACAATTTAAATCACATAGATACAAATGATGTCACTATCATGGGGGTGCAGGTACATAATATGTACCATTAAATAATTGAGTTTTTTTGCTAACATTTTTATATTTGAGTTATTTTTGTAATGTTGAATCTAATCCTTCTAGGAAAGGAAATTCATCCAAACAAACTACTACAAACAAGCCCTCCTAAACCAGCCACGTCTAGAGAGTCTCATCTCCATCCACCTCATCTCCATCATCATCTTCTAATGAAATTTATTAATCTAGTCCTTTCTAATTATTGGTTAAATTTAAATAATAACACAGGGCCACGATATAGAGTAGCCACATAGAGGTGACAATGATGATCCTCCAGGCACTTCTTCTTCCCAGCAGGTAAACCTCTTTGTTATTGTACTGCAAATTAGATAGAATAAAAATGTCAAATAGTGTTTTTTATTATGTTATTTTCATCACTATTTTGGAGTAATTTTAATAGTGTTATTAATATTGTTGTCACAGACAGGTGGTCATTAGAGAAAGGGAAAGGAACCCGTAGTCCCTCAGGAGGATTCCTTTGATGAGGACCTGGATGTTGATTTTGCAGCTTGTGATGACCCGACCACTGCAATTGAAAAGTGCCTCCAAATAATTGGAAAAAGATTGTCTCAATTTTCATCTATAAACCCTCTGACTCCTGAGTCACAAAAGAGGGTGACTGAATTGATGCACCGAGATCAAAATTTCAAAGTAAGTCTTAATGTAATTTTTAATTATAACAAAAGTTCAATAATAGTTTTTATGTTATACTATTCTTTTATTTCAGTAACAAATAAGCGGATGTGTTGTTTTTACATCTTTTTTGCATAATTTTAAACCTCGTAGCCATGATGAGGGTACTGTAGGTGGTCTAGGTAGATCGCATGTTTGACTATCTTTTTTACGCTTGAACAATATTTACCATGATATTCCATGCTTTTATTATTCTCTAATAATATTATTCTTTAGCACATGTCAATGATCATATGTTATTGCTGCCTCAGACAAGGACAAGCCCAGATGTACTACTTCCTACAATGTTGGCAACATGCAGCATGACCACAGACACCATGGCACCATCTACTGGTCCACAAATTTCATTTTCTCTCTCATTATTTATATGTTTATTTCTCTTGAAGTATTCTTTCTTGGGGGCACTTCATAATGGTTTCAATTTATGCAACAGGAGATGCATCACATCATGAGGAATTTCCTAGATGTACTTGTATTCCTAGTATGGGAACGGTGAAGGATTATGTGTTGCTTGTGAGCAATGAAGAAGGAGTTACCTTGAATGTAGCCAAACTTCTAGGTACTTTAAAGATTGGACCTTTCTTTTAATATACAATCGTATGTTAATTACACATTGCATTCAATATGAGAAGCTTACTTCTATTTTCTTTTTATTTTATTCTATTATATCCTTCAACTAATGATCCCATGATTAGTTTGCAGGGAATGAAATTTTTTTATGATAAACTTAATGACAAGTGTGTGTGGATATTCGGGCCCACCCTTCGTAAATGGTGGAACATATCCAAACTAAACTTCCAATCCACTATTTTGATTTCATATCATTTCTATGATAGTTTTCCTTTCATCCATTTCTTGAACTATATTAAAGGTAAGTTCACTTCATTTATGAATCCAACAGTGTTTTTTTTCTTAAAAGGTGGAATGTCCAAGATAAAATATTAAAGGATAATCTCATAGAGAGTATGATAAAGTTATTTGGACCTCATGCATTTAAGAAAAATAGGCTCCTTGGGAAAGCTGAGTATGTTTGAAGTATATTAGGGACTAGCACAGGAGTACATTAACAAACAAACTAAAGTATGAGCATCCCCACTGCATTCCTGATTTACAGTAGAAAAATCTTATTTTGGATGCGAAGGAGAAAAGTGAAAGAAAAAAAAAAGGAAATACACCACCAAACAATAAGAGAAGGTATGTGACAATATTAAGAATGTAATTATGTACTAAATACTTTTTATATTTATATGAACTAACATATTTCAAACTTTTCATAGATTTCCTGACACATCAAAGGCAAAAAAGGCAAGACTAGAAAAGCATGGCCAACACAAGCTCAGCTCTGGTGGTTATTCAAAACTTGTTGCTGTTAGGAACAGTCCCAAGAGATAACTGAGAGGGGGGGTGAATCAGTTATCTACTATTTTTAATTATTTTCTTCAATTATGTGCAAAATAACATTAAGCATAAATACCACAAGATAACACAGAATAGAACACCACAATTTTGGTTACGGGGAAACCAAAATAGGTAAAAAAAACCTGGTGGGAATTAGCACCCACAAAGAACTGCACTAGAGTATAATGATCCATGTTAGAAGATCTTACAACCCTATTAGGAGTTGATCTTTACAATGAAATAAGTACAGTGACCTAGTTAAAGGTCAGACCCTATTAGGAGTCTTTTACAAATAACCCTGTTAAGGGTGAGGACACACTGTCCAAGATCACACTGCTAAAATGATGAAGGCTACAACCTTCTGCAAAATAGATATACACTATATCTGATAATTATACTATTTAAATAGACCTGTTGTCTTGATCAGTTCCAGTGAATTGTATGCACTCTCTGCTTCTTCACATAGATCTTTAATTGATGAATGAAATAGCTTTACTGTCTCAAAATAGCTAGCATCTTGCTATGTTCTTATCTCTGTCTCTTTCTTCTCATTCACCCTTAGTGATCACAAATGAACTGATATATGTATATTCTTCAAAGGATATGGTCACCTCAGTTGTAGGAATCCCTTCAATTATTTTCTTGTTAGCTAATTCAAGCACACAACATAATTAGAATTGCGCAACTCAAAAAGAATAGATGCATCACTTCACATAGTCGGCTAAACCAAAATACTCAAACATCACACTTTAGATGAAACATGTTTAGCACCTTTGGTTAATAATCTTTGACTCATAACTAAACATGAATCTGAACATGCATATCCCAAAGATAGGTGCAACTGAAGAATCAATAAAATTACTATTGTCTCTCTAAAAAACAATTCTCTGAAACTATGGCTAGTAAATAGATCAACATAACTCAACATTAACTGAACTTCTAAATCTGCATGTATGAACATGATATAATAAGTATGTTTGAAACATAAAAATGAATGCACAAGGCTCCAACATATCCATACTAAAAAGTGAATACAGTACACTGTTGTATACTATATGTTGTCATCAATGACAAACATATAGTCAACTATTTTCACATGGGTAAATCTCCAACAATCTCCCCCTTTGAAATTGATGGAAACATATGATATTAAAAACACCATCAATCCAAAAGTGTCTTCTTTATTTTTACAAGCTTCTCAATATCCTCATCAAAGGTTCCTCTTAACTGTTGCATCTCCTTTCACTGTGTTTTTATTTTCACCGGAGTATATGCTCCCCCTTACTCTATACTCCCCCTTTAACGTCAATGGCAAAGGATGCAAAATACAAATAAGCACAGGTACTACTCCAGAAGTAGAGTAGTCAACCACTCATCAGTCACCAAGGACTGATGCATTTACTGTGAGTTCTAATCAGACTCAGGAAAGAGAATTAATCTCAGCTTCTTCCTAAGATACTCAAAAGTATCTTTTGATAAAGGTTTCATAAATATGTCTGCCAACTGATCTTTGGTGCTCACATAATCCAACTTCACTTCTCTCTCTGCAACTTTTTCTCTTAGAAAATGATATTTTATTTCTATGTGTTTTTTCTTTGCGTGCATCATATAGTTCTTTGACATATTAATAGTGCTAGTGTTGTCATAATGAATGACAATAGGATAATTAATTTGAATTCCAAAGTCTTTATTCATCTGCTTGATCCAAACCATTGTTGAACAATTCAATGCTGCTTCTACATACTCAACTTCTGCTGTTGACTAAGAAATAAAGTTATGCTTCTTGCTTGTCCAAGTAACCAACCTGTCTCCAAGAAATGCTACCCCTCCTAAGGTACTCTTTCTATCATCAACACAACCTACCCAATCTGCATCTATGTACACATGAAGTTCTACTTTTTCTGAATTGGGATACCATAAACCATAGTCTATAGTTCCTTTAAAATATATGAATATTCTTTTTATTTCCATTAAGTGATTTTGTTTTGGTTCAGCTGCAAATCTCCCAACAATTCCAACTACATTAGAATTATCTGGTCTAGATTGAGTGAGATATATGAGTTTTTCAATCATATAATTATATAGTGTTTTGTCTACTATTGTGGAGTCATCATTTTTGGAAAGCTTTCTTCCTGTTGTCATAAAAGTACTTACTAGCTTGCAATCTTCCATCTTGAATGTTTTCAATATCTCCTTCACATATTTAGACTGATTTATGAATATACCTGTGTCTGTCGGCTTTACATTTAATCCAAAAAAGTATTTTATAGGTCCAATCATACTCATTTCAAATTCTCTCTGCATCTCTCTGAAAAATTCTGCACTAAGCTTGTCATTACCTCCAAAAATAATGTCATCAACAAAGATAGCAACAAGTAATAGTCCTTCAGGTGTCTCTCTTATGAATAAGTTGCAATCTGTTGCTCCCTTTTTGAATCCAATATTTTTCACGTAGCCATCAAGTCTCTCATACCATGCTCTTGGGCCTGTTTAAGTCCATAGAGGGATTTCTTTAGTCTGCATACCATGTTTGGTTTGTCTGATAATTTAAATCCTTTAGGCTGCTCTATGTAGACTTCTTCCTTCAAGTCACCATTCAGAAATGCTGACTTAACATCCATCTGAGATACTTTAAAGTTTTTGAATGTTGCATAGGATAAAAACAACTTAATAGCTTCCATTCTTCTCACAAGGGAAAATGTATTAGAGTAGTCAATTCCTTCTCTCTGTGCATATCCTTTACATACCAATCTTGCTTTGTTTCTTATCACTATACCATCTTCATTCATTTTGTTTCTGAATATCCACTTAGTTCCAATCACGTTTTGTCACAAGGTCTAGGGACCAATTCCCATGTGTCATTTTTGTTAGAGTAGTCATATTATAGCTAATAATTAAATCATTTAATTATTAGTCTATTATACTCTTTGCTTAAGTTATACTTAGGCAGTTTATTATTCTTTAGGGTTTCAGTATCCTTCTATAAGGACTCACCGCTTTACATTTCATTAAGGAGATTGTATTTTGTACTCAGTTTGTTGATAATAGAAGTTTATTCTTTCAACATGGATATCATGTCTCTGGCCTTTTTTCTGCCATAGTTTCTTCTTTTGTCTTCTATTTCTTGCTTCTACTTGTGACAGATGTGCATGCAGGTGTTCTTGGGAGATTAGCTTTCAGCCTAATCCAACATGGTATCAGAGCTCGCTTGCTGCTCACTGTTTGTGTTTCATTGAAGCGTACCAAACATAGAGGGTTTCAAAGGTTTTTCTAGTATTTTTTTATTGGTTCTGGGGGGTCTTTATTTTTTGGTGTACTTTGGACCAAAACTGACCTCACGGTTGCGTCTAGAAGGCCCAAAAACCCCAGAATCCATATAAGACATGTCCGATTTGGACACCGGAACATCTGGGAGAAATTTTTTGGCCTTCTAAGGCCGTACGGGCATGTTTTACGAGAAAAAAATAAAAAAAATTGTATTTTTGCATTTTAAAAATGTGTGCAGTGGAAAGGAAGGCGTCGCCGGCGCACCACCGCCGCCGGCCAGTGCCCAGCCACCGCCCTACCGACTCCGCCCCTACGGCCCACCCATCACCGCCGCCCGGCCCCGCTGGCCCCTGCTCCACCATTCCCCCGCCACTCCGGCCCCCGCCACTGGCCCGCGCCACCAACCCACCGCTCCGCCCGGTTCCGCAATCCCCGCGTTTCCTGGGGGGTCTATTTAGCCCTCGCGGGCCCTTTTGCAAAGCGGACGGTCATATTGATGACCAGGCGCCTCGGCATAGCCCCTGCGCGCGCCATGCGCCCAGGGGCCCATTTTTTTTAGCGCCTGGGGCTTAAAACCAGGGTTTTAGAGCATTTTTGAGCCCTTATCACCTTTTTTGCTCTATCTAGAGCATACAGAGGCATTTTTTGGACTTTGTTATATCGTTGGAAAGCTCTTTCCGAGCTCTTTTCGACTATGGTGATTAGGATTTTTGGCTCTTCTATTTTGACAGCATTTTTTTCTGTTGAAGTCTGATGTTTGTTTTTTGCCTTCCGGGAGCCATATCTGGCTCATCCGGACTCCATTTTTGGCAAACCAGATATCGTCGGAAAGCTGGTTCAGTGAACTATTCAGTTGCAGGGGTATTTTTTCCAAATTCTTCTCCAGGTTATCTCTCCTCTGAGTTTGGCAGTTTTTCCACTCTGGCAGATTACTTGGGTTCTGCAGGTCCTAGGATCTCCTCTTCTGATTTTTTGGCTCACTCTTCTTTCTGACTTCTGAGCTTGTTGTATCTCTTCTGTTGCATCTTTGTTCTATAAATGCACTGAGATAAAGTGCCTACTTTTGTATATCTGGGATCTTGTACACCTTGTGTGTTTTTTGTACTTGCACTTAGTTATAAAGTGCCATGGGGGGTTATGATGTTATGCCATTTTAGGCTCATCCACCTTTGTCAAATGAGCGTACCTTCCATGACATTAGCCCATGTGTGTCGGTGACACCACCCTTTATCTTGTGCTTGTCCTTCTGTTGCACTGTTGGTGTTCCTGATTCTTCTTTCTGCAGATATTTCTAGCATTGCATTTCAGTGTTCCTGTCACCTCTCCCAGTTCAGCATTATGGGGGGGTTCACCTGTTGGTTCTATTGCTTCCTGGTTTGATTGATCAGCTCTTCAGACATTGTCTTCTCTACCTGGTCATGTACTTCAATGGGGGTTCCAGTAGTCTCTTCTGACAGAGTTTACAGCTTCATGCTTCAGAGATGCTTCATGCTCATTCTTGTTCCTCTCTTTGGGACTTTCCCTAGATTGAAGGCTTAGTTTCCTTCATCTAATTTATTTCTTGTACTTGGGTACCTGATCAGGCCTAGTTGCCGGGACCCATAGTTCCTTTCATGCATCTTTTAGTCTTTAGCTATTTTGCTTCTCCCTAAATTACACTTAAGGGGGGGTGTTAGAGTAGTCATATTATAGCTAATAATTAAATAATTTAATTATTAGTCTATTATACTCTTTTCTTAAGTTATACTTAGGCAGCTTATTATTCTTTAGGGTTTTCCCCTTTAGGGTTTCGGTATCCTTTTATAAGGACTCACCGCTTTGCATTTCATTAATGAGATTGTATTTTGTATTCAGTTTGTTGATAATAGAAGTTTATTCTTTCAACATGGATATCATGTCTCTGGCCTTTTTTCCGCCATAGTTTCTTCTTCTGTCTTCGTTTTCTTGCTTCTACTTGTGATAGATGTGCATGCAGGTGTTCTTGGGAGATTAGCTTTCAGCGTAATCCAACAATTTTTAATTATCTGATCTAATTCTTCTTGCATTGCATTTTGTCAATCTGAATCATTGCACGCATCTTCAACACTTAAGGGCTCAATTTGTGAAAGTAAACATACCTCTTCATCAATGGTTGAACCTTTTGCTCTAGATCTTGTCAAAACTTTACTGTTTTGATCTCCAATGATATCTTCTTTTGAATGGTATCTAGATGTGTATTTTGAAATTTTAGGTGTGACACTCTCATCTGAGATCTGTGATTCCTCTTCACTTGGTTCAGGGTTATTGCATGATACATCAATACAGTCAAACATTTCTTCAATAATTATTTCTTTATTGATAGGTAAAGGTTCATCTTCAATCATACGTGCATATTCTTAATATCTCTCTTGAATCATGAATTTCTCATCAATCTTCACATGTGCACTTTTAATGATTTTCCTCAACCTTAAATTAAAACATCTGTAAGCTTTGCTCTTAGTAGAGTAACCAAGAAAAATACCTTCATCGCTTCTAGCATCAAACTTACCAACACCATCATCTCTCTTGATGTAACACTTTCTTCCAAATATCCTAAAGTATTTTACTGTAGGTACATTACCAAACCAAAGTTCATAAGGTGTTTTGTCTGCGCCTGGTCTTAGTTGAATTTTGTTGATAGTATAGACTGTTGTATTGATTTCTTCTCTCCAATAGGTGTGTGCAACTTTTCCTTCAATCATGATAGTTCACGTTGTTTCAAGTATTATCATGTTTCTTCTTTCTACAATTCCATTTTGTTGAGGGGTTCTGGGTGCACTTAGCTGTCTTTTGATCCCATGTTCTTTGCAGTACTTAAGAAACTTGTCAGAGGTGAATTCTCCTCCTCTATCAGATCTCAGACATTTTATCTTTAATCCAGACTCATTTTCAACTTTAGCTTTGAATATTTTGAACTTCTCAAAAGCTTCAAATTTATCTTTCAAGAACGCAACCCACATCATTCTGGAGAAATCATCAACAAACAAAATAAAATTCTTTTCACCATAGTATGATCTTGTTTGAGTAGGCCCACATAAGACTATATGCACTACATCTAATTTTTTCTTTGCCAAGTTCTATTTGCTTTTGAATGAGTTCCTCACATTCTTTCCCATCACACTTTCCCTGCACATAGTATCAACTGGTCTTGCAATACTAGGAAGTTCTCTTACTTCCTTTACATTGCTTATCTTTACTATGTTGTCAAAATTGATATGACAAAGTCTTTTGTGCCATAACCAACTGTCATCCACTTTTGCAACAAAACAACTTACTTCAGAGTTGAGCTGAAAAACATTACCTTTGTTCTTTGAACCTAATGCTATTATGTCTCCTTCTTTGTTATTAATTATGCACCTGTTGTTTTTAAATTCTAACTAATATCCTTTATCGAGCAACTTTCCAACACTTATTAGGTTATGATGTAAACCATAAACATACAAAACATCATCTATCTTATTCTTTCCAACTAAAGTAATAGATCCTCTTCCTTTGATAGGTTTAGGAGTGTTATCTCCAAATCTAACCATGCCACCTTTGTACTTTTCTAGATGTACCAATCTATCTATGCCTCATGTCATGTGATGTGAACACCCACTGTCAATGATCCAGTCTGTTCTGATGTCTGCTTGTGAAACTAAAGCCAATTCTTGTGCTTTATTTTCATCTTCAATTTCTATTTCATCAAACATTTTATCAATATATTTTATTGCAATGAATCCAATTTCATCCTCTCCTAAATCATCATTAGTCACACCATCTTCAGCATAGTAGCATTCCTTAGTATATTTGGGCTTGTAATCTGATCTGAACTTCTTGACTCTTGTAGGACATTTGGATGCAAAATGGCCAACTTTGTTGCATGAAAAACATTTGAATGGTAGCTGTCCTTCATATTTTCCTTTTCCTTTCCTTTCTTTCTTAGAAATCATAGCAATGATTTCTTTTAGTTCTATATCAACTTCTTCTTTCTTAATATTACTAGAGATGCTCAAGGATTTCTTACCATGGACTGAGGCTTTGAAAGTTGTTTCAATTTTAGGTTTTGTCTTCAATCTTGATATCTCAAATGTTGATATTTCGCCGATCAAGGTTTCTCTTTTGAATTCCTTTGAAAATTGCATGGTTTCATCCAAGATTTTTATCTTGCTTTCATAATCTATTTTCAATGTAGTCATCAGTTTGTCCATTATTTCTTCCTCTAAAATTTCTCCTCCATTGTTTCTGATTCCTGAAACTGCTTCATTAATCCTCTGATTATAAGCTCTGGTGTTTTCTTTAGGTAGCATTTCTAAATTTTTTTATCTTTTCTTCCATGTCTTTCTGCATGCATTCTTGGCTTGGATGTCTCCTTCAAACATGTCTTCTAGGTATTTCCATATTGAATAGGCTTTATCTACCTTTTTAATCTCAGAAAATTCACTGTCAGATAAGGCACTAATTATGGCTTCTTTAGCCATTTCATTTTGGGTGAATACTTCCTTTTGTTTAATAGTGGAGTCTTCTTCTACAAGATCATTCAAAGTAGGAACATCAATTACCTGAGTAGCAACCTCATAGATCTCAAAACCAATGCACTGTAAATGTGTTATCATTTTGTTCTTCCAGTCAAGATAATTTTCTCTATCAAATTTAGGACTCTCTTTTCTGAAGTACGCCATATGATCTAGCTTAAGTTGTTAGGCTTTCTCTCCAAGAAACTTGGCTCTGATACCAATTTTTAGGAATAGTCCCAAGAGATAACTAAGGGGGGGCATGAATCAGTTATCTACTAGGTTTAATTATTTTCTTCAATTAAGTGTAGAATAACATTAAGCATAAATACAACAAGATAACACAGAATAGAACACCACAATTTTGGTTACGGGGAAACCAAAATAGGTAAAAAAACCCAGTGGGAATTAGCATCCACAAAGAAATGCACTAGAGTATAATGATCCCTGTTAGAAGATCTTACAACCCTACTAGGAGTTGATCTTTACAATGCAAAAAATATAGTGACTTGGTTAAAGGTCGGACCCTCTCATGAGTCTTTTACAAATAACCCTGTTAAGGGTGGGGACACACTATCCAAGATCACATTGCTAAAATGATGAAGGTTGCAACCTTCTGCAAAATAGATATACACTATATATGATAATTGAACTGTTTAAATAGACCTGTTGTCTTGATTAGTTCTAGTGAATTATATGCACTCTCTGCTTCTTCACATAGATCTTTAACTGATGAATGAAATAGCTTTACTGTCTCAAAACAACTAGTATCCTTCTTTGTTCTTATCTCTATCTCTTTCTTCTCATTCACCCTTAGTGATCACAAATGAACTGCTATATGTATCTTCTTCAAAGGATATGATCACATTGGCTATAGGAATCCCTTCAATACTTTTCTTGTCAGCTAATTCAAGCACGCAACATAATTATAACCGCGCAACTCAAAAATAATAGACGCATCACTTCACATAGTCAGCTCCACCAAAATCACTCAAACGTCACACTTCAGATGAAATATGTTTAGCACCTTTGGTTAATAATCTTTGACTCATAACTAAACATGAATTTGAACACGCATATCCCAAAGATAGGTGCAACTGAACAATCAATAAAATTATTGTCGACTCTCTAAAAAATAATTCTCTGAAACTATGGCTAGTAAACAGATCAACAAAACTCAACATTAACTAAACTTCTGAATCTGCGTGTATGAACATGATATAATAAGTATGTCTGAAACATAAAAATAACCGCGCAAGGCTCCAACATATCCATACTAAAAATTGAATACAATACACTATTGTATACTATATGTTGTCATCAATGAAAAACATACAATCAACTATTTGCACATGGGCAAATCTCCAACAGTTGCACGAGTTGTAATTATTAGTAAATGAAAAACCATATGTAAATATTTATAATTTGCAATCAATTTTTTTTATGTAACGATGAAATAAAAAATCATGATACCAAGCAAAAATGCAGGGCGCGAAGTTCAATACAAGTCTCTCAGAAGATTACAATAGAATTGGCTAGCAACAAGGCTATAGAGTCGTGGTTGAATGAATACAAGAAATGATTGCACAAGGTTCTACTGATGGATCCTTCATGGTAAGTAAGCTAAATGATGATTTTTTCAAATTGAATAATTTACCAATTAGTTTATTTGATGTTAAGTTCTAACATAAAGTGAGTATATTTGTTTTAAGTGAGCAAACAATGATGACAATGCATATGTAATTGGAATGCATCCTACCAATTCTGGTACACCACCTATGCATGATGAGGCTAGTTTGGGTGCACATCACACTGATGGAGGTATACATTTCCTATTCAAATTTTTATATGTAATTATTAATACAAGCAAACATATTTAATTGATTGGTGTAGTATTATAAATTTAATTGCAATAGGTGTTTGGATTAATGTAACATTTTGTATTGCAGCTGCAGAGGATGTAGAGGCTAGTGTTCATGAGCATGTTGAGGTTGAGGCTAGACAAAATGAACTAGAAGTTGATGATGTGACTAGATCAGGTAAAGAGCGCCACGGTTATGTTCTTTAAAGTACTGAAATATTTGTAACAAATTATAATAAAAAAAAATTAATTTAACCCTTTTATTTTTTATTGCAAAGGACCCCCTTTGCATCAACAGAGAACTAGGCATGCATTGAGATCTGATGAGAGGGGAGATAATCATGATGACACCGATGTTCCTCTTTAAGATTTCTTTAAATTGAGAAATTTAAAGAAAAAAAGAAATGATTTTCATCTATGCATCTTAATTGATAATGACTGATTTTTATGTAACAACATCTTTATTTATGTGTTATTGAACGTTCATAAATTATATAATGTGTTAAGATTTTGTTTCTTTTACTTCTGCAATATATGCTTGAAGATTGTTCTAATTAGGACAATTTGCTTCTTTGTGACCAAACTTGTCACATCTATAGCATTGTACCTTAGAGAAATATTTCTTTTGGAATTTATTATTTTGATTTTCTCTCCCTCTCCATCCATTACTGTGAGAGTTTCATTCTTGATTGTTTTGATAATCTCTTCCTCTCGATGTTGAACTATGATGTCTCTGCGATTTACGTAGGCAAGGCCATCACTGATGAGCCATCGAGGAATTAGGTCAAGCCCTTAGGTCTTTTAATTTTGTGTCACTCATGAAATTTCCACTTCTTCCTAATTTTTTATATACTTCTACCCTCTTTTATTTTCCATTTGCATCTACATTCTGAATTATCTAGCTCAGTTATTAATATGGATAATCTTTATCCTCATGAATCTCAATTTTGAGGGATCTTATGTTGTCCATCGATTTGTGTAGAGATCTATTCAGGTGTAAGAATTGATGGGGCAAGATGAATACAATATAGAAATGAGGAAGAGAAGCTCAGGTATGAGACAAAATGTTATGATTGTTATTTTAATATTAAGGCAATCTATTGTTTAAAGTTATTTCATTTCCCTCTTGTTTTATAGACAAACATTATAACAAATAGGATCTTAAATTGTTGGTTTAGTTAAAATGGCATGTTATTTAAAATATACATATATACATATATAGTTAATTTTAATGTATGATAAGTATGTTGTGTAATGTCCAATCTAGTATCTTAAATGTCGGTATTGCAGTTACAAAACTCGCCAACTTTTACAATTTTTGATGATCCAATTTGTATTAACAGTGACCATTTTTCTGATTTTATGCTATCCATATCAATGCAGTGGTCTTCTCTCTTCATAATGTTATGAAAAAACATGGTGAAATGTTCAAACACCATGGTGACTATTATACATATTGGATTATGACATATTCATTGTTCTTGCATTGTCATTTAGCTCTATTTGATTAGTCTTTCATTTCACGGTGGAACACTGTTATAATATAATTTGAATAATTGTTTTGTCTTTACAATGCTATGACCTACAAATTTTATTTTATTTTATGCCTTTCGAGAGGTTTCTTAGCTTTGCAAAACTATGATTTATATTCTATGCATTGATATGTTTGCCCCTTATTGTATTGACTGTATTTTTTATAACAAAAACTTTGATATTGGCTGCTCCATCTCTGTGATTTGACAACATCTCTGTGATTTGACAACATGCTTAGCATTTCCCTTCATCTCATTTCACTGTGATTGTTCTTTTTTTGTCACTTGTATGATATTGTTGATCATCTGAGAACCTTGTTAACCCTGATATGGTGACTACATCACCCATGTCATCATAGTCCCATTGAGAAAATACATGTTTGTAAAAGTGAATCGTGATTATTCACTGCTATGAATGATATGTGTCTCCCTGATAGGACTATAATGACATGTTTGATGCAGGAATTGTACACCTTGTCATGATCAACAATGTTCCAATAACAACATACTAGGCTCAACCCTTGTTGGATCTCATTCTATTCCACATGTTGCAATGCTTATGATATCAACTTAAGATCTTAAATAATGAATAATGATACCTAACCATAAACATTGAAAAAACTCATTACATAAAAAAGATAAAGTACTAATTTCACATATAGATTGATAAGGATCCTTGCGCTCTAACAAAATTCTCTTTATCACTATGGTTGTTTTATCACTATGTTATATAAGACTAAAATGTTGGAACATGTTGAACTCCAAACACATAAGATGGAAAGAACACTATCTCTAATACCATTTTAATGTATCAAATTCCAAGTTATCTTTCATTTCACAAATTATATCTTTTGTTGGAAAAAATGCATGATGACCTCCATGTTTTCCTTTAACTATTTTGAGTTCATCACATATATTGTCTCAGGAAAACCTCTTGATTTCTAAACTGACTCTTCTTTTAACAAATTAATTTTTCCCTACTACCTTTGGGCTATCGCTTTGATGTCTTTTAGCAACACTATCATGACCATGCTCTCTATGGGGTGTCATTGAATGTTACTCTCATTACATACACTCTTGATTGTTGCTCATATTTTGGATATAATTCATGATCTTTGGCTTTAAATATGACTGGAAGATGTTTCCTATTTTTCTCTTACTTCATAGCATTGTCATAGAATTGAACTTAGTATTTATGTAAATGATGGACCTACCTATTTAAAATTGAGATATACTTCAATCTTTCTAACCATGTCCATCATTTCATATGATAAATTCACTTCTTTTTCCTATTTTGAAAGCACTGTATTTGTATTATTTTCCATGACATCATTTGGAAATACATGATGATACTGAAAATTAGTACCTTCCTCATCTTAATAGTGTTGCTCACTGTCTTTCTTTACCACTGTATTGTTTACACCTCATTGTCCTTGCCATTGTAAAAAAAACATTGGATAGTGACCAACATAAATGAAATTGATAATAAGGCATGAAGATCCACGGTAAGTTTAGAAGCCTTAAAAACACAGTAAGTTTAAAAGCATTGAAACCCCAAGTATGCCAAGGTAGTGAAAGAAAAACTACTATTCATGTCAAATATATAGAATATCTATTATAAAAAATAGGTTGAAGTTTTTACCAATCCGTGCACAAGTCATGACATGTGACAATTCCAAACTCATTCACTAAGGGTTTCTTATACCAAACCATAGCCTCGAAGCCCAAAAATGATACATATCTTTAAAAATACAAAGGCTATGGTTTGTGGATAGAGATAAAATATACATAGAAGAAACCCTTTTTTCTTTTTGTATGATTATGCACATTGTAAAAAAAGAAACAAATTTGTACAAAAATATATGTGGGTTCAAACATTAAGGTCACAGCGAAATCAAAGTCGACAAGAAACTATGCAAAGATTTCATTTCATGACAGAGAGAAGATATTTTCTGCATAGAAAAGGATGTACCTATGAATTCTCGGTATGTGTTGTATGTACCACTTTTCACAGCTTCACGACATTCGGCTTCCAAGGAATGGGGTCAGCTTCTGCACGCAGAGCTACCATTGAGGTGGGGTTGGAGCATTAAGCTTTGTTTCTATAGTGTCCTAGGAGGTGGACATTGTTCCTCCCTGTTAGTTTGTTTTCTCTGGAGGGGGACTCCAGGGAGTCACCTTCATTGGTATTTGAGGAGAGTTATGTGGAGGAGGATTCTGGATACCTGGATGTGGGTTTAGGATTGTCCTCGTGGGTCTTTTCTTGCTTATTCATTGACATGTTCCTCTGTTTTCTATTTTTAATGTTCCTCTGGTTGCATCCAGAGTTCCTCTTTCTTTGCAAGTTCTTCTCATAATATCTTCTTTATGGCCTCTATGAATTTTAAAAAATCATCCTCTTCTTTCTTTCTTTCCATTTCTTTTTTTTTTTTTTTGGAGGCATCTTACTCATCTTCTTTCCTTTTCTCCTCCTTAAGTTTTAGGCCTTCATCTTCTTCTCTCTTAATATCTTTTGTATTCTTGACTGCTTCTTTTTCCTTGAAATTTTGCGCTTCATTTTCTTGGGCCGCTTATTCATTTTGGAGGCATATTTAGTCTGCCTTGGCCTATTCTCTCTCTTAAGGCTCTTCCTACTCCTTGGAATTATAAAGAGACTCATGTTCCTCCCTTTGCACATACTCCTCTTCCTATTTCTTTTTCTCTGCTTCTTTTGTCTCTCGAAAGAGGGCAGCCTATTCCTCTGGGGTGAGAAACATGTTTATGTCATCGGCCTCCATATAATCTAGCTATGTATATTTTTGTACCTTCTCAAGAACCAACTCCTCTATAGGTGGAACTTGTTTTGGTGGTGGAGGAGCCTGGGTCTCTAGAAAGCGGACCTGTGATGGCAGGTTTGGGAGGTTGGTGCTTTCCTTCCTCGGAGGTGGTTGAGCTTCAAATATTTTCATCTAGGAGAGGATAATGAGGTGTCATCATTTGACAAGGTCTCCTCCCTATCCTCATTTATTTTTATCAACGTTATTTCTAGTTGGGATGAAAAACCTTTACCAGTTGGGGTGGTCATCATGGGAACTAATTCAATGGAAACCTATTCTTCTGGGATGCTTATGTCAAGTTATGTTCATGGGAGAGCTACAGATGCCAAGAGCACAATAGAAATCCCATATGTTACCCATTGATCCATGAAAATTTTTATTTTTTGTGCTTGTTGCATCTTCTTCCCCAATGACTACATTTAACATTAACATTAACAAATGACTACAATTAAAATTAATAGATAGTAGGGGGAAGTGGTAGGTTAATTGGTAAAACTGATGATATATTAATTCATTAATTTAAAATTTTCAAATATTTAAAATGGTCATAAATAATTTTTATTGTTAGATGAGTTGTACTGAGTCTTTAAGAGAATTTAGAACTTGTAAATATTTATTTTAATGTAAATTATGCTTATTATTCTATCTACCCTTCAATCTATGTGTACAACTAAAATTATCATTAGCTGTCATTAGGTGGTTTTCCAAAACATCTTGACTAATCTTATGCCCATCGTTATGATAATGATAATAATTTTTACTTCTAGATGTACTTAAATGATTTGTAATAAAAAAATCAAAGACATAATTCAAACACTTGAAAACTAACTAATATGAAAGCATACATATAAACAACATTTAACTCAAAGTTAGAGTTATTGTAGGAGGCATAATGAGGTCGTATTTGGGAATTTTGATCTTTTCTTAATCTGGGAACTTGGATGGTTATAATAATAACCAAGCATAATGAATGGGCCTTCTTTGGATAATTATTGGAACTATCCATTGGAATCAACACCTTAGAGCTTGTTGGTGATTCCAAATGTATTATTGATGCAGTAAGGGGGAAGAGGAAGAATTGTTGGTCCATAGAGGGAATTTTGGAGAGTTGTTGCAAGAGGCATAGTGAGGTCGGATTTGGGGATTTTAATTTTTTCACTCCAAGAACTTAGATGGTTGTATTAACAACCAAGCAGAAGGAATGAGCCTTCTTTGGGGAGTTAAGTTGGCACTGTCCATTAGAATCAACACCTTAGAGATTCTTGGTGATTCCAAATATATTATTGATGCAGTAAAGGGGAAGAGCGATAATTTTTGGTCCATGGAGGGAATTTTGGGGGATGCTAGAAGGATCCTTATAGGCCTAGACCTATTTACAATAGAACATACCTATAGATAAGGTAATAAACTGGTCGATTCAATTATTGTAATAGGTTTGGATATTATGGGACTTTGATGTTGGCGATGACCAGAGAATTTATCTCCACAATTTTTTTACAAAATCAAGGAGGAGGGTCGAAACCATTCATAACCTATATTGTATTTGTGGCAAGCTTCATATTAATTCATCATCACCTTTATGGGTGATGATCGGACTAGGATTCCTATAAACATTGTTACTTTTAATTTTGCCTATAATTCCCTAAGGTTCAATAATTGGACCGTTAGTGACAATACTTTATATTTTTTGGGTTTTTTGGGCTCCCTACCATGCTCAAGAAAACCACACATGTGGAGTTATGGTATGGGGTTAATTTAATGGCATGTACTATCCTTCCCAAACCAATTTCAAAAGTTTGGCATGTTGCTCAAGAAGTTCAAATGATGGTTTTTGGGTGGAAACAATGATCTTAGGCAATTGAATTATAGGTAATTTTTCAGGAAGACATTTTTTATCAATTGTTAGGAGAAATGGATAAAGCGATTGATATGGTGTTGACTATAATGAGGTATTAAAATGGAATTGAAAGAGAAGATCATGACATTGTCAAGGGTGTGGGTTAGGGTTTTTGCATTGCTTCTACAAGTGATCTTGCTAGGGACTATGCCAAATTGAAGGATGAGAAAGAAGTTGATAGCCCCATGAAGAAGAAGAGGGATCCTAGTCATATTTATAATGATTATGTAGCTATGACTGTTGTTAGTGTTGTCTTCAAAGAAAAAGTGGGTGAAGTGGGTGGATGAGCTTTAGAAGGACTCTAAAAACTCCCACATTTTATCACACGTCTTGAACAACTTCAAGGCAAACAAGGATATGGAGATTGATAAAGATGATTCCTGCTCCTCTCCCAAAGGTTGTCCAAGTTGTTTTTATTGTCGGAGAGGATAGTCACCTTAAACAACAAAGTGAACTTTTATTCGATGAGGGATTTGGGGTTTGAGAGAGATATTCAACACATCAACAACAAGTTTAAGGAAATCTTGGTCAAGTTTACTGAGCTTGAGAGGATGATGGGAAACATTGACAAGTTTGGTTGCAAGGTAATGTATAGAGATGTCACCACTTTTTCCTTTTGGAACAAGACAAAAATGGGGTCTTTAATAGTGAAATCTTCAACTTCTTGTGTGTGGAGTTTCTTAAGACTCTCAGGAATGACCCAAGGGCCTGACAAGTCTCTTATATTCCCATATTATATTCCTTTATTGTCATCCTTAGCTCTAGTTATGTTTAGTTTCTTCTAGGGGTCCTTAGTATGTTTTTCCTACTCACTTGACCAATTGCACAACCATTTGTTTGTTTTTTGTAAGGGGGAACACCCTTATTTTTTTTCTTTCTTAATTCAAAAACATTTAACTCAAAACATTAAATAAATATATTCACTCTATTATTGCAACACAAACTTTAATAGCCTTGAACAAATTTAGCCTTTACATATTCATAACCATTTAAAAGAGAAGATGAAAGAAGGTACTTTCAGGGTATTGACTTCAATTTTTTCTAGTAGGTCTTGTGCATATTAGAATTCTCTTTTAACAAATAAAATATATCATCTTATTAGGTATTGCAAGCTTCAACAAGTATATCATCTACCTTTTCTCATATTCTAGTTATCATTAGCATCTCAACATCCCATCTAGGAGATGTGGGTTTCATGGTTGGGGACAGGACTTGGACCTGATTGTTAGATTATGAGGGTCTCCCCTTTCAATGAAAAATATGTTTCTCTACTGGTCATCTAGCTACATATTGTTCTCTCACATCGTAAAGGTGTTTCCACTTAGTGGAAGGATGCAAATGATGATCATTTGAATTTCATGGCCTCTAATTCCTT
Organism: Thuja plicata; assembly: GCA_018584345.1. NCBI lineage: Eukaryota > Viridiplantae > Streptophyta > Pinopsida > Cupressales > Cupressaceae > Thuja > Thuja plicata. The sequence goes on along the minus strand of MU225099.1, from coordinate 4,974,854 downwards.
GACTGAAGACTAATTATAGGTTAATGATGTCTCCCCCAAGGAGTTAGGAATAATAGTCCACAAGTATAACTGCGAGGGGGGTGAATCAGTTGTAATATAGAGTATTAAGCTTTATATTATTTAAAACCAAAACTACAATGCACATTATAACACATTAAATGCCAACATAATAACATAATACTTGTTGTCAAGGAAACCCTATTAAAGGTAAAATCCTGGTGGGAATTAGTACCCACAAATAATGTACTGAGAGTATAGTATCCATGTTAAAGGATTTAACCCTGTTGGGAGCTTATTACAATATTACAGCACATAGTCCTTGTTAGAAGATAGACCCTGTTAGGAGTCAATAAAAGTAGTAGGCCCACTACCCAGGCACAATGTCTAATGAAGGTTAAAGCCACCCTCAAGGATTCCCAATTTGAACAAGTGTATATAACAAATATACAATCTAGTGAACTATCTGACATCAACTGTCTTTGCTTGGTCAGGTCCACTGAAGTAATCTTATCAAAAACTCTGCTCTACATCCAAAAGCAATACAAGCCTTGCAGCTTACACTTCTCTTCCTTTTCAAATATCTACCACATTTTTCCAAAATAAAATATCACTCATATATATTCTTATTACAATAATTCATTAGGTCACCCAATTAAGATTTCCAAATACACAAATAATTAATTAGATTAGCCAATTAGGATTTCCTAATATATAAATAATTGTTTAACCCCTTGCTAAGATACACACGGTACCTATAACAAGTAAAAATCAAGTACAATCCATCAGTTATACTCTAAGATCCGCAATCCACACTCACAATTTATAATACACGCTACATGTCTGAAGTCAGCCACAAAAATAAGCCTCCTCCAAAGTACATGCCACAACTAACATCACCGGTACTTTCACAACTATCGATCAGTAATAAGCATTCTTCAATGTGTCTTCAGTCATCCCATAAGCTCATATATGCTTAAACATCTTCATCTGTAAGATATATGCAAAATATAGAGAGATTCTCTATCAAGCATTACTGTCATAGTCCAGAAACCAATCTTCACTAAATCATCTGTAACATCACCAATATGCAACTTCAAATCAAGAAACCTTAGGAATAAGTTCATTACACATCTGTTTCCATATCCATGTCTTTGATCATTCTAAAACATCCGTACAATGTCCATATACTTCTGTCAGACAAATAACCAATCTGTCTCCTTCAGAGAAATGTATATTGACATCAGTGACAAAACATGAATACCAACAACATGAATAGTATCCAAATCTGATATCATCCAAAAATATCCCCCTTTGGCATTGATGGAAACATATCCATCAACCCAAAAAGTACTCACTCTCAATACAATATTCTCAATATCCTCAATATAAAATCTCCCCAAAATAGTAGGTATTTTCACATAGAATCTTCCCCTTTTGGCAGCAATGGAAAGGGTGACATAAGTCTTCTATAGTCTTCTATAAAGTGTATCTTTTTTAATTCTTCATGTCCAATAGCCAGGTGCAAAATTACCCAAATGTGCTCCATAGTGTTCATGCGATCACTCCCCCTGAGGAGTAGATCCATACATCAAGTCCAGATAATGATATAGCTTTGAAAGCCACATGACTGATGCATATCTGCATCAATTAACTATCACTGAGAGGGGTTATCACCCTAAGCATGCTTCTGAGATATTCAAAAGCATCTTTTGGAAAAGGTTTTGTAAATATATCTACTATCTGTTCCTTTGTGTTAATATACTCCAGTTTGATCTCTTTCTCTACTACCTTCTCCCTCAAGAAATGATACTTAATAGAAATATGTTTAGTCTTTGAATGCATTACAAGATTCTTTGACATATTCACTATGCTAGTGTTATCAAAATGGATAACCACTAGCTCTTCAAAAATTATTCCAATGTCCTTCAACATTTGTTTCATCCAAACAACTTGTGTGCAATTTATTACAGCAACAACATACTTTGATTTAGCAGTAGATTGAGCAATACAATCTTTCTTCTTACTTAACCAAGAAACCAGTCTTTTCCCAAGGAAAAATAAACCACCACTTGTGCTTTTTCTATCATCCACATTACCTACCAAATCAGCATCAGTATAAGCCTGCAAAATAAATTCATCTAATTTTTCATACCATAATCCATATTCTATTATTCCTTTCAAGTATTTGAAAATTCTTTTCACAGCAGCAAGGTGTGTCTCTTTAGGATCTGCCTAATATCTTTCCACAATTCCAACTGCATTGGTAATATCTGGTCTAGTGTGAGTTAAGTATTGTATACCACCAATCATAGATCTGTATTTTGTCTAAAAAACACTTTGAGTCTCATCATTACTAGTCAGTTTGTAACAAGTCACCATAGGTGTTCCAACAGGTTTACAATCTTCCATTCTAAACGTCTTCAACATTTCCTTAAGATACTTGGTCTACCAAGATATAAAAATACTATTCTTACTCTGATTGATTTGCAAACCAAGAAATAATTTCACCAATCATTGACATCTCAAATTCATTTTCCATTTCTTTAGAGAACTTCTTACTCATTTTATCATTGCCTCCAAAAATTCTATCATCAACAAAAAATTCTATGATTAGGATTCCATCTTCATCGATTCTTAAATATAAATTAATTTTTGCCATTACCTTTTCTTAAACCAAGACAAAGCAGATACGTGTCCAGTCTTGCATACCATGCTCTAGGTGATTGTTTCAGTCCATATAATTATTTCTTCAACTTACAAACCATGTCTTCATCTTTTGTCAAAAAAAATCCATCAAGTTGCTTAATGTATACTTCTTCTTCTAGATCACCATTCAAGAATGCTAATTTCACATTCATCTGATATACTTTAAAGTATTTATGTGCAACATAAGCAAGAAATAATCTCACAGCTTCCAACCTAGCAACAGCAGAAAATATTTCTTCATAGTCTATACCTTCTTTTTGCGAGTAACCTTTACACATGAGTCTAGCCTTGTTTCTTACCACCGTTCCTTCCTCATCCATCTTATTTCTTAAAACCCATTTAGTTCCTATCACATTTTTGTTCTTACGCCTCAGAACCAATTCCCAAGTATTGTTTTTCTTTATCTTCTCAATTTCTTTCATAGCTTTAGTCCATGATTCATCTCTACTTGCTTCATCAGTAGTTTTTGGTTCAACTTGAGAAATCAAACAAATTTCATCTCTAGTTCAAAATCTAGTCATCATACCTTTACTTGCATCACCAATCATTTAATCTTCAAGATGATTCTTATTAACATACCTCAGAGTATTAGGAATCTCAATAGTCTCAAATAATTCATCTTTAGTCTCATTATCAACCATCAAAGATTCTTCAGACTCAACAGTGACCTCTTTCATCTCTGTAATTTGACCACAGTCATATATTCTTTCTTAAATCTGAAACTTTTCATCTATCCTCATATTGGCGCTTTCAATCAACTTCCTTAATCTTAGATTGAAACATTTATATGCTTTTCTCTTAGTAGAATAACCAAGAAATATTCCTTCATCACTTCTAGAATAAAACTTCCCTATGTCATCACCTCTTTTGATATAACATTTACTTCCAAATATTCTGAAATATTTTAAATAGTACGTGTATGATCAAACCATAATTCATAAGGAGTTTTACCTGTACCTTCTGTGATCTAAATTGTGTTCAAGGTGTACACAATAATACCAACAACTTCTCTCTAATGAACATGTGATACATTTCCTTCCAGTAGCATAGTCCTTGTAGCATCTAATATAGTTTTGTTTCTTTGCTCTGCTATCCTATTTTGTTGTGGTTTCCTAGGAGCTTATGTCTATTTGTATATTCCATGTTCTTCATAGTAGGTATTAAATAAATCTGATGTAAACTCTCCACCTCTATCTGATCCCAAACATTTTATCTTCAAGACATATTCATTCTCAACTTTTGCTTTAAATAACTTGAATTTGTCAAATGCTTTTGATTTCTCTCTTAAATATGTAACCCACATCATTCTAGAAAATTCATCAACAAAAATTATAAATTACCTCTCACCATAATAAGATCTTGTTCTTGTAGGAGCACACAAATCTTTATGCACCAGATCCAACTTCCCTTTTGCTAAATAAGATTTGCTTCTAAAACTACTTCTGGTCTACTTCCCCATAACACACTCTCTACACATTGTGTTAGATGCCTTTACAATTTTAGGTAGATCTCTTACAACATTAGTCATACTTTCCCTTACAATGTTATCAAAGTTAACATGACCAAATCTTCTATGCCATATCCAACTGTCATCAACCTTCACAATAAAACAAGAAGCTTCAGATGTATTTAATTAAAATATATTACCTCTAGTTTTAGTACCAGATGTGATCAAATCTCCTGATTTACTTTCGATAAGGCATTTTCCATCAATGAATTTCAATTGATAACCTCTGTCCACTAATTTCCCAACACTCAACAAATTATGCTTAAGTCCATCAACAAGTAATACAATGTCAGTATTAGTCTTTCCATCTAGAGAAATAGATCCAACACCAATGATAAGCTTAGGAGTATTGTCACAAAATTTAACAACACCACCATCATAACTTTTTAGACTCACAAATTTATTTTTATCTCCAGTCATATGATGTGAACAACCACTGTCTATAACCCGTTCATATTTCTTTTCAACGCGAGATACTAAGGATTTTCTTCATGTATAGGTTCACTATCCTTTATAGCAATAAATCCAATTTCATCATAGTCACCATCATCATTAGAAACACCCTCACTAGCATAATAAAATTCCTTTTCTTTAGGATACTTTGATTTTTAAAACTTAGGTTTATGCTTAGGAACCCTTGTAGGACATCGAGATGCAAAATGACCAATCTTGTTACATGAAAAACATTTCAAAGGTAATTTGCCTTCAAATTTACCCCGATCAGTGATACCACTTCATCTAGCTTTCTTTATTCCTCCTATATCTATTCCCATTCCTCATCATAGTCTCCAAGCCCTTCTCTTAAGTTACTATTATTGGTGCTCATAATTCCAGATAAGATCTTTTTGCTCTTATGCACGGCTGCCTTGAATGTTGTCTCAACTTTAGGTAAAGACTCTCCCAATTCTACAGCCTCAAAATTAGTTAGCTTTCCAATCAACATCTCTCTAGTGAAGTTCGGTGTCAAAGGTATAATCTCCTCTATAGATTGTAGTTTAGTTCTATATGCAGGTGTCAGAGATCTAAGAATCTTCGCAATCACTTCTTCCTCACTGTAAGTACCTCCAAATTTTCTAATGCCAGTAACCACTTCAGTAATTCTCTATCCATATGCCCTAATTTTCTCATCTTCTCTCCTTTTTAGTGATTCCATCTTTGTCTTCCAGATTTGTAACTTTCCTTGTTTTGTAAACTTATCTCCTTCATATAGTGCCTCCAATCTTATCCAAATCTCATGTGCAGAGTCCAAGTCTTTTACTTCTGTGAATTCACCTTCAAATAGTGCACTAATCAATGATTCCCTTGCGACCATATTACATGAAAATATATTCTTATCATCTTCAGTAGATTTCTTTAGTTCATCCTCACTGGCTATCTTTTAATTCTTTTTCATGATCATCTAGTAGTCAATTTCCAGACATAGTAAATGTGTTCTTGTCTTGTCCTTCCAACTGTCAAAGTTTTCAGGATCAAATTTTAGACTATCCTTCCTATAGTAATTCATCTTCAAGATCACCTCAAGATATTAATATTTCTCTCTAAGGACCAAATTCTATGATACCAATTGTTAGGAATAATAGTCCACAAGTACAATTGAGAGGGGGGTGAATCAGTTGTAATATAGAGTATTAACATTTATATTATTAAAAACTAAAACTGCAATGCAAATGATAACATAGTAAATGCCAACACAATAACACAATACTTGTTGTTGACAAAACCCTATTAAAGGTAAAACCCCAGTGGTAATTAGTACCCACAAATAATGTACTGAGAGTATAGTATCCCTGTTAAAGGATTTAGTCCTGTTAGGATATTATTACAATATTACAACACATAGTCCTTGTTAGAAGAAAGACCCTGTTAAGAGTCAATAAAAGTAGTAGGCTCACTACCTAGGCACACTTCCCAAAGAGGGTTAAAGCCACCCTCAATGATTCACAATCTGAACAAGTGTATATAAAAAATATACAATCCAGTGAACTGTCTGATATAAACTGTCTTTGCTTGGTCAGTTCCAATGAAGTATTCTTATCACAAACTCTTCTCTACATCTAACAGTAATACAAGCCTTAGAGCTTACACTTCTCTTCCATTTCAATCTCTACCACATATTTCCAAAAGAAAATATCAGTCATATATACCCTTATTACAATAATTCATTGGGTCATCCAATTAAGCTTTCCAAATACACAAATAATTAATTAGGTTGGCCAATTAGGCTTTCCCAATATACAAATAATTGTTTAACCCCTTGATAAGATACACACAGTACCTATAATAAGTAAACATCAATTACAATCCATCAGTTATACTCTAAGATCCATAATCCACGCTCACAATTCATAATACACGCTACATGTCTGAAGTCGACCACCAAAATAGGTCTCCTCCATAATACACGCCACAGCTAACATCACCAGTACTTTGAAAACTATTGATCAGTCAAGAAAATTCTTCAATGTGTCTGTAGTCATCCCATAAGCTCGCATATGCTAAAACAACTTCATCTGTAAGATATACACAAAATATAGACACCTTCACTATCAAGCATTACTGTCACAGTCCAGAAACTAGTCTTCACTAAATCATCTGTAACATCACCAATTTGAAACCTCAAGTCAAGTGGCCTTATGAATAAGGTCATTACACATATGTCTCCATATCCCTATCTTTTATCATTATGAAACATCCATACAGTGTCTATATACTTCTGTCAGTCAAATAACCAGTCTGTCTCCTTCACAGAAACATATGGAAATCAGTGACAAAAACTGAATATCAACAAAATGAATAGTATCTAAATCTGATATCATCCAACACAAGGGTGATTTTGATTATGTCTTGGTGGATTTTAATCCACCTCTTACTTCTATTTTGGCCCCCTTTGGCAGCCTGGACCCTTCTCTGATTACTATTTCTCCTAATCTACCCAGCCTTCAGTTATTGAAGATCAACATTCCTAGCACTTTGTTCATGGTTCCTTTATTGATTCTCTCCCTTAGGGGGTTCCTCCACCATCCTCTTATGGTAGGGTCACCTCTCATGATATTTCTTGGACAGTTGTCTGAGATGAAGGAAAAATCACTCCGCAGACTCTCATTCTACTCTCCACGTTGGAGGTGAGTTGTGTACCCACTCTTAATGTTTATCACTAGTTGTGTTCCTAGTCTACTGATGTAGGAGATGTTGGAAAGTTGACACTCAGGGTGTATATGACTAATTTTGTGTTTTCATTATGGCAACAAAGTCATATGAAGTTTTGACAAGTAAACTTTGAAGATCAAAATTGGCTAAGTATAGAAAACAGAACAGAATAGAGATATACAGTTGATCAGTGCACCAACGCACGTGTGTATGATCAAGTCAGACTATGCACCTCCATACTTAAGCTTTATGATATTTTATTAAGCTTATTCTATATGGTACAGTATGACAGTATGAAGAAGTTACAATAAGTTCAAGTGTCACTAGCAGTTCATAAAATAGAGCATGAGGCCGACTTCAAATTTTGATTAGCGTATAATATTTTAGTTTGTAATGGCCATGCGCCTATTGTAATATGTTTGTATTTATGTCTTTAACATTCATGTAAAAATGCTTAATCCAATTTATTTGGAAGTGTTGTGTATGTTGTTTTTGGGCCAACTAAGGTCTTGTTTTTGGTTGCGTCTATTTAGGCATGTATATATACTTGACATGCAATTTTGTGTTAAGTCAAAGTGTGGAAAATATGCAGAAAAGATATCCAGAAGAATAGTACAAGTAAATAATTATGAGATAGATCTCTTTGAGAGATTAGATCATCAACGCATAAATGGAAGTGATAAGACAACAGTGTCATTATAGCAGTTCATCTTTTGATATAGTGTGTTATCTAAAGGTTGTATCCTTCATCCTATTGGGCAGTGAGCTCTGGCAGTGAGCCATTCACCTTTAACAGGGTTTTGTAAAGACTCCTAACAGGGTCATTGTACTTGCATTGTAAAGACTTCTCCTAACAGGGCAAAGGAACTCTAACAACTTCATAAGACTAGTACAATCATTTGTGGGTGCTAATTCCCACTGGGGTTTTCCTCTAATCAAGGTTTCCCCGTAAACATATCTTGTGTTATGTGTTATTTTTTTATGATTCATTTGTTATCTATTTGATTTAATTTTCAAGTTTCTGAAATAAAGATAAGTGACAAACACTGATTCACCCCCCCCCCCCTCTCAATGTTTCTAATAATTGGTATCAGAGCANCCCCCCCCCCCCCCTCTCAATGTTTCTAATAATTGGTATCAGAGCACTGGTCCTCTAAAAGAAATTTTAACCACTTGAGGAGATCATGGATTTAGTAGAAGAGAAACATCTGAAGAAGAATCTTGAAGCACCTTGATGATCTTGATAGATTTGAAAAAGAAAATGAGGAACTCAAACTAAAAGTTGATGGCTCCCAAATGCTTATCAAAAGATTAAGAAAAGATCTGAAAGATTGCTCTACAAATGATTTGGGAAAAATGGTCAAAAAACTGAATGAAGAAAACATGTCTATGAAGGACAAGATTGAAGATCTGAATGAATAGCTTACAGATAGCCTAATAGCTATTGAAGAAAAGACCACAGAAAGTAAACAATTAGATGAAGAACTTATGCAAGAAAATATGAAAATCTTGGAGTTGGAAAACATCAAGAAAAAGATAGAATCTGAACTGACAGAAGCAAAGAATCATATTGAAAAACTTCACACAAGTTATGATCTAATTCAATCACAAGTCTATGCACAAAAGATAAGAGGAGATACTACTAGTGATGGATACAATATAGTACAAAGTGAAACCAATACAATACAAGAAAGTAAGAAAGTACAAGATAAATCTACAGAAGTAAAGGCTACTGAGAATCTTGCAGAAGCTAGAGCAGAATCATCTAAAGATGAACACAAGACAATTAACCAAACTTATTATGCCTATAACAAGCATGGACACTTGGCAAGAGACTGTAAAGAGATAAGACATTTCAATGGCTATTGTTATTCCTGTAATAAATTTGGTCATATGGCTATACATTGTAGAACAAGTCAAAGAAATCAGTCATAGCAAAACCAAAGAAATATGACTCAATACAATCAGAGAAATCAACCTTAGAGAAACTATCAGAACATTACATGTTAGATATGTAATTATAATGGACACACAACCAAGGAGTGCAGCGTGATAAACAATATCAATATAACTCCAATCATTTATCACTCATGTAACAAAGCAGGACATATCTCAAGGTTTCGCAGGTCCAGAACACAAAAACAAGAAAAGCCTAAAGGATCATTAATTGAAGAATCTGGAGAAGTCAAGTTTGTAAAATCTATAGAAGATTAAGGTAAAATATGTGTTGAAGTAAAGAAATATAATGATGAGAACAAAGTAGTAGATGCATCCATAGTGGACGCACCTTCTACTTTTGGTTAAGATGACCTTCATGGTCATAGGGGGAGCTATTCGAGCTCTAAACCCTTGCGTGGCTGGTATACTCACCTCTGAGTATGCACCTATGGATTCATGTATTTGGTGATGAATTAAGGAAGTATGCATGGATGCATAGCTTGTACTTTGACAAGTACAAAGATTGAAATTCTCAGTTTAAACCGCATTACGACATCAAGCATTAAATGCAGTAACTCTTTATAAGTCTGTGAAATATCTTTTATCTTCACTTTTACATTTGAGATTGAAGCATTTGGAGAGCACAAGAGAATTTATCATCAAAGCATTAAAATATAATTGTTGGTTGGTTAGAAAAGAGAATCGAAGTTGGAATGGAACCCTAGCAGATGCGTCATTTCAAAATCTCTGTGAAACCCTACTTAAGAAAGTTACAAGTAAGTAATGGCTACTCCTATAGTGTTTGACATCTCTGAGAAAAAGAGATATGTGTTTAAGAAGCATCCATTCAAGTCTATACTAGATGATGTAGAAGGGGCATTCTCCAAGACTCTGCTAGGAGTCGTGCATGTTGAAGACATACACGCTTACATTTACTATAAGAAGGAGTCTATTGGTGACAACAACATAACAACACTCATGGCATCAATGATGAAACTAGATTACTCATTCAAGGATGAATACTCACATCTCACTGATAACCCTATTTTTGAGTATACAAATGTGCATGAGTTCTATGAACTAGAATGGGTTAAAATTAAACTCAGTAGGATTCATGATGATCTATTTTTGATTGGTGAAGTTCCTGTCCACATTATTGCTGACCTCATTCATGAGATGACCAGACTCTCTAAGGTTGGACTTGTTCTTCCTACTGGAAAGGATGTAAATAAATAGGTTGAGCAGGCTTGCTTATTCAGAAGCAATAGGCACGGGATGACTGTTGATCCCATTGTGGAAGAAGACATCAAACTTATCACCATGATACTTGGTTACAATTTTCAGCATGCAAGCAGACTGAATAGTGTATCCATAGCTACTGTTTTGGCAGCAATAAGGATGACAAGAGATAACACACAATATAATCTTTGTGAGATATTGCGCACACAATTAATTGAGAACATTAAATCTATCAAGCATGGCAAGAGCAAAATATTCATATTTGGCTCTTTGATTATCTACTTATACTTCCACATTGTTCGTAAATTCTCTAATCTTTACCTAGACAGGAGAAAACCTACTATGTCACAAATTTCATTAAAAGCCACATCAAAAAGAAATGTAAAGGAATCTATGGATATGGAGATCAAGACATTCAGGATCAAGATGCAAAAGAGGTTTAGAATACTAGAGAAGATAGTTGAAAAGTACAAGGACACCATATGCTTCATGGTGGAAATTTATTGTACTTGCATGGAAGTAGTTGAGCCAAGAACCAAATAGATTCACCCACTTGGTTATGAAGTTGAAGAACATGTGTTGGAAAGATATGCACAAGTTCTTTTGTCCATGCCTAAAGATCCAAAAGAGCCTAGATGGGGCACATACAGAGAGAAGACAAATCAAGTACTTGATTCTATCCTATACAGTGCAGACAACAAAAGGAAGGCATCAAGGATTACATCTAACATCCTAAAATTTCATGGGGTCACACAAGAAGACCTAGATAAAGCTAGGGAAGCTAAGATTGCAAAAGAACTTAAGCAAACTCCAACTGAAGTCAAAATAGAAAAATTAGATGATATCCACAAGAAGAAGAAGAATAAATATGATGAGAGTACATCTGTGCCTTCTACCACCATTGATTTGGAATCCTCTCCACCTTCGGTACCAAGAAAGATGACTAGAAGAAAGAAGCAAGTTCCCATAGGTCACCCATCCTCAAGGACAACATGGAGCAAAGTAAAGAATACTCAAGCCCCTCCTGAGGTAGGATTTAGACCTATTCTTTAGGTCTTAAGGAACATAATCATTAATGAAGGAAGACTAGATTCAATTACAAATATCTATGACAAGTACCAAGAGATAAATAAATCAGAAATACATTCCATGATTATCTCTCATATGATCAAGTTTAAAAGATCAGTTTTGGAACTTAAGAGAGTCATTCCCGACAAAGTATGGTACATAATAGACTTACTGAAAAGACAAGCAATTGAAGAAGATATGAGGATTAGAGAAGAGACATTAGATAATCTTCTCCCTTTTTGCGCACATGATGAGAAGCTTATACTGTTATATTTGGTAAAACCTCATCTAAGGACCAAAACAAGAACTCTTCACATTATGAAAAAAGAGTATGAGTTGGTTGGTAAAGAGACTGAAAGGGCATTCGAGAAAGTGTTTTTGGACAGACACATGTATCCATCAATGTCACCTATAGCTAAAGTGATTCCAATCCCCACATAACAAGATAAAGAACCAGAGATTCTTAATGTGCATATAACAGGTCCACAGGATTCTACGCCCAAAGTTCCATCACCCTTTTGTTGGAATTATTGGAATGGTGTACTGAGAGGGGAGGGGTGAATTAGTACCTCTAAAATGTTTATGTAATTAGCCCATTAACCTTTGTGTCATCAGATTTGTATATTTACCTATCTATCTGTTCATCATTCTTTATGTATGTGAAATCATAACATAAGTTCTTTACATGTGTAAACATTCAAGAAACATACATGAAAGTAAATAACACATAACATAAGATATGATATCATAGAAAATTCATGTTAGGAAGTAAAAAATGTGGTGGGGATGTCACCCACAAAACTTCACTATCTGCAGGTAAGAAGGGAGCAGGTTAAGGCTTACAATTTGATCACTTCTGATGATCTACCCTGTTAGGAGTATTAGAGTGGAGACTTGCTAGGATCTACTTTGTTTGAAGCTTTAGCAACACTGTTAAGTGTGCACTCTGTTAAGATATTTTTCAAGAACTGTTAAGTCCACTTTCTACTAAAGGATTTCTGATGTGATGCACTTGTTAGAATGCAACTACATTATAAATTTTGATATGATAGTATATGAAATCTCTAATTGCTGATAACAGATCCTATAAAGCTTACAATGTATATGTAATCACCTTGAGTGATTGAATGATACCTTGTCTCTGCTTTTTGGTAGCCTTGTCTGTGTTCTTGAGAACTGATATGATCTATTTCTAAACTTTTCATGAGTTCACTTTTACTGCTTAGATGCTCTCCATGACTAAAATAATTTTTCAACTCTTATTACAAATGATTGAACATCTATATATACTAGTTTCTAGGTCCATTCTTGATTCACGCTTTTCAAGTTAACTCTAGATCCAAGGTTTTCAACTTGACCTTGATCTTTAGTTAGTTATGTTTTAGATCTATTACGATGCTTTAAAACAATTACAATATACTTGCTTGACCTTCAAGTAATGATTTAAAACAAATTAAAACTCTATAAATAGAATTACAATGTTTTATCTGACATGGAAAGTCAGATCCACTATTTGCGGGTTCTGTAATTAACTGTCGGTTCTGATACTCGGGCTGCTCTGTCAGTCTGTCGGGTTTCTTTCATTATTTTCTTTGTCGGGCTTCTACTTTGTCAGTGTCCCTATATTGAACTGATCATCGGGTTCCATGCCTTTTCTTCTCTTTCAGCGATGTTCATAAAATTGTACCATTAGTGATGTCCTTTATGCTTTGTCATTGGTTCAACACTTGTCAGTGTTTTTTGAGTAATTTTATACTTAGCATTTTCATGACAAGCATTGTCATCTCGTCGGGTAAGGCAGTATGCTATCTATTGGGTATGCCTATACCGATGATCTTTGCTATGTTTTTCTTTTGCAATACTAATGGAAAAACTTAATGTCATCAATCTCCCCCTTTGACATTAGTATCAAAAATTGATATTTGCAACATACTTAATGTATTAGTATGTACACGTGTGTATACTCCTTTGTTTTCTTTCTTTAGTCATTAAATGACTCCCCCTATGCATATGTCGGTATGTGTAAGTGTATATACATATAATTTCCTTCCCCTTTTTTATTTCCTTTTTTTTGTTGAGATATATGATATAATTTACATATAATATACATGTCCTTTCCTCTTTCTGCTAATGTAGTATATTGTACATATGCACATGCTTTCATTCCTCCTTTTTTGATAATAAAGGAAAAGTTACTTACAACTTGTCAAAAATGTGGGAGTGTGAGGCTTTGATTTGCTCCACCATCTTCTCCCATTTCTCCTTCAAATTTTCTAGAGCCATGTGCTCAAGTGATATCCTCACATGCATATCATAGATGTTGTCTACCACAGACATCTTTGGGGTCGAGATCAGATTCCTTGCATCTGTAATGTGTTGTTGCAGAGTAGTGAGGTTTGGCAATATGTGAGCCTACAGCTCCATAACCTCATTCCTAAATTGTGTCTATGCATCCCATATTTCTTGTCTTAAACTATTTACCTCTATGATCTTGTCATGATGCAACTTTATTGCATTTGCATCAGAGGTTAAATTTTGTGCACTTGCTGTCAAATCTGAATCTAGTTGGGACAACTTTTCACCATTCTCTTTTGTGAAATTGTCAAGTGTGCACATTTGTTGAACTAAGGTAATAGCTTCTGCAATCATTGGTTCTAATTGACTTGCTAATTCAGAGAGCTTTACTGCCACTTCTTGGCTTATCTTTTCAAATAGTTTGTGTTGATACTTCTTCTCTGCCTGTTCTTCCATTGCCTTCTCTGTATCTACACTTTGAGTGGTGATGGCATCGGTAAGAACTACAATTTTTTCCATGACTGATATGTCATTTTCAACTTTTACCTCAGGAACAAGTTGATGTAGTATATCCCTAGCTTTGTCAAGTGCTTGGGCTTCCCTATGTGCTTTTCTCATTTTCTCCTGTAGGGATTTTCTTTGACACATCACTCCAAACTTTTGAAGTGTTTCAGCATCTAAAGTTGATGCATCCCTTTTGGGTATTTTGATCACCTCATCAAGAGTTACAACCAAGATATCTTTCTTTATTATTTTCTTCTTCTTCTTCTTTTGTTGGGAGATGGACTGGTGAACTACCAGTTGTAGATCTTAAGATTAGATTGATTTGGTAGGTGAAGGTCAAGAAGATGAAGCTTCTTGTTGCTTCTATTCAGAGTCCACCTATTGGTTGTGTGAAGACATCTCTTTAGTGGCCTTGGGTGTATCAACAGATTTTTCTTCCTTTTCATTCATGCTATCATCTTTCTTAACTTCTTCACTCTTTTCTTTTTCTTAATCCTTTCTCAATGTTTCATCCTTGTTAGTATCTTCTCCTTTGTCCTTTTCAATAGACATTTTTTGTTGATTTTCAGTTGCATCCTTCATCTCTGTGTCTATATCCTTTTGTGTGTCTGATGCATCTTTAATTTCATCATTACCCATGTCCTCGGGTACGTTCTCATCTTTCTTAGATGATTTCTCCTTACTGGAGTTAATATCAATAGCTTTTATCAATATTTTCATGTTGGTCAAAGTATTTATCTCTGCACTATCAGTAAGTATGTCATGTCCATCGGTATCACCTTGTGCAACAGTGCCATCTTCATCTTTTTGCACCTCTTTTGTAGGGTCTTTTCTTATATTTTCATTAATGATATTATCCACTCATGTTTCATCATTGACATCCTCATTTATGTTACCTTTTATTGTCAATTCTTCTTTGGTAACCTTTGTTTCATCATCCACATCAATATGAATTGGGCTTGGTGGAATTTGGGTTTCTTCACCTTGTGTTTTGTCGAGAGTAGTGTCGGGCCATACCTCATCTGCAACTTCAGTATTCTTTTTTCCTATTGTATCACTCTCTTCTCTGTCCAATTCAACTGATGAATCACCCTGTGCATCTTTAATGATGATGTGTTCTTTCTCCGGGCTAGCTTCCTTAATGGGCTTTTTGAGTAATTTACTCCACTTCTTAATGCTTTCCTTATCTAGCTCAATTAGCTTCCCTTTAACAAATTTGTATGCTGTCATTTTGGGCGAGAACTCCTTTTCATATTTTTTCATCATTTCATCTATCTCTTCCTTCTTTGAATCAGAAGGCATAAGGGTAACAAGCACTCTTTCTCTTATCTCTTTTTCTTTATGAAGTGCAAATGTCCATCATGTAGACAATCTGTCCGTTAGCTCCTTGGGTACTTCATATTCCTTGAATTGAAGTGGAACATAATCGTGTTTGCACATTTTAGCTATTATAGCTTCTTCAATTTTATTTTGATCCTCTACATCAAGTTTCAACCATTTCCCAATATTAGGATATGAAATAGATAGTGATTCTGAAATGTTTTTACATATTTCTTCAATGGTTTTAGGGATCAAGGGTTCTTTCCCTTTTTTTTACTTCTATGTCAGCTTCATCCATAGCTGATTCATTTATATCTTCTTTTGTTCTAACCAACTTCCTCCTTTTGGTTTGTTTCCCCTTTGGTGAGATAGGTTTCCTCTTGTAGGTTCTCACTCTCCCTTTCTTCAATGGTGAAGGAGTTGCTTCCTTTACTGTTTGGCTTCTTGTCCTTGAAGCAACTGTTGTCCTTGATTTCTTAGGTGGAGGAGGAGGTGGTGAATCTGACTGTGTAGCCTCTGAATCACTCTTTTCTATATCTTCACCGATGGGTGACTAGCCCTCAATTTCTTCCTCCTTTCCTTCTATTTCCTCTTCACCTTCTTTAGTAACTGCCAATTTCTTCGTCAAAACCTTTACCTTTTTTTTCTTCTTGTTTACAACTTTTTTGATAATAAGAACTGACTTTATTTTTGGTTTGGCTTCTTCATAAGTGCCAAATCTTGTTTTCTTGCTATCCAATGGTTCATTCAATAGTGCCTTGATGCATTTTGTAGCTTGTTCTGTTTGGCTTTCATAATCCAGTGGTGATAGCCAAGATTTTCTAGGTACTACTGGTTTGATATAAGTAAAATCAGTATCTACCATAAAACATATAGCATCCTTGTTTTCTTCTATCAAACTCTCTGGTATCCTTGTTCTTTCTTGCATCTTTTCCTTAAATTCTTTGAAATATTCATTCATTAAGATATCAAAGTTTGTACCTAATGATTCTATGTGCTCACATATTTGTATGGTGATTGGTTTTCTTATGTCCCATACTACTTTTCCTATGGAAGGAAAGTATTCTTCAAAGTAAAAGAATATGCACATAATAAGAGAACCAAAATTACAAGTGTTTGTCCTTGATGACCTTATAATGTTCATGTTCTCCTCAATTTTATTTAACAATATTTCTGAAAGATCCATCTTCTTTCCTTGTTTGATGATCTTGTAGGTTGTGCTCATAGTAGTGCTTGCTATGTTGTTCATTTTGCTGGCGTGAAAGATTTTATATCCTACCACACATGAACCAAACTTAAGTTCCTCGTCGCTGATGGTGGTAACCTTGAAACCTTTATTATCTGATTTTGCACCTGTTAAATCTTCTACTTCCTTTCTGGATGGGTGCTTGTGAGATTTTGGCTTGTCGATTATGGGATATCCAATAACCGCATGAATAACATATTTTGTTATTCATTTAGGCTCATCAAGCCACAATGTCTGGTTATGCATTCTGCTAAGAACTATCTGAATCCATTCAAACTTAAAAACCCTAGGAAAGTTTAATGCATTTGTTAGACCTTTCACATCCAGATGCTTGTGCTCTTCTTTCAGGTTTCCAGTGTCATCACATAGTGCCTTATAGGACTTATCTAGGTCTAGATCTCCTATTTCTGAGATATTGCAATGTATATAGGACCTTACGTCCTCTACCAGCAAAACCCTAGGTGGGATTCTGGAGAATGCTCCAGAATCATTGGGTTGTGATGCAATTTCTTGGTTTGACTTGTATTTAGGTTCAACACAAGTACTATTGCTAATAAGATTAATCATTTTCTTCTTATCCTCTTTCAATTTTTTTTCTCTTGAAGTAGATGCCATCATATTTTGAAATTTAGGGCTTTTCATAATTTAAACATAGTGCGGTCGGTGATTGTAGGTACTTACTGAATCTCTGTGATCGCTCATGAATCTATTGAGTCATGTTTGAATCTTGTTGAGGTCGCACTTTAATTTGTTCTTCAATCACTCTGCTTAGCTCTGCTTCATTTCTCAAAAATCACGGGTGCGAAATGAGTTCTTCCATCGTGCTTTTATAACCTTTTGTGCCCTAATTTGTCATTAATTCCCAACAACTCATCAGTGTACAAAGACTGATTTCATCGGTTGTAGAATAAATAACATCGACAGTGTAGGCGCAAAGTTTTAGGGTAGCTAGCATCTTTGGTGATTTCACCAATGATTGTCGGTAAGATGGAAACGACAACCTATGTCGGCTCAAAGATCACCGATGTCTATCAGTTACACTTAGCTACTTGGATTTTGTGTAATACCTGATATATTTTGGTACAGTGTCAATTTTACTATGTGTGTTCACCGATACTTATTGGTACCCATTAACCAATGGAATTATTTTTTAAAAATATTACAAGTAACAATATAGTGCATCTTCAATAATGCTATTTTTGTCAATATGATCAATGTGTAATGCAACCGATACATAATATAGATTGTCATAATGCAGTTCCATACTTACCTGTGCAACTTAGTTGGGAATAGTGATGCCACCAGATCTATTGGATGGGGTGTCATCATTTACATTGCTTGTTCCAGCACCTTCAGTGTTTGTAGCTTTTCTCCACATCTTGTTTCTCATCTTCTTTATGTCATCAATGGTGTTTCCATTGGGATAAGTGCTTGTTTCTATCAGTCGATCTTTGCAATCTTTTATCACATGTCCAACCTTATGACAATGTAAACATGCCATACCTAGATTGGTCTATCCTCTTGGTCTTCTAGTCCATTTTATCATACATTTGGTAGTGTATGCACCCTAAAATGGTCGCTTAGACTTTGGGCCCCATTTCTCAATTTATCAAATCCTTGAATCAATATTTTCAAATATCAACAATATCAATTATATCAATTTCCTTGATCAAATCATAAACAATTCAATATTTCCTAAGGTTTGAGCCTTATTTAATTTAAAGAGAAAAAATAAAAATAAAAATATTATTTAAGAGAACATGCTCTCTTTTAATTAATTAAAAAAAAAATTTAATTAAATAATAAAATCACTTTATCCTAAGCCTTTATTTAATTAAAAGGAATTTCCTCCTCTTTTATTTAAATAAAAAATCCCC
>MU225099.1:4930836-4946728 GCA_018584345.1 Thuja plicata | reverse complement strand
ATATCTTAGGTTTTTGATGCTAATGTTATGCTGCAGGTTTTCTAAGTCATTTAGAGCTCTTTGAAGATATTCTACATCCAAGCTTTGAAGACTTGTTATTGCATTTCATTGTAGTTGCATATTTCCTTTCTTAGTTGCATTATCATGGCATATTAGTTTAGATTTCCTTTTATGCAATAGATTAACTTGCATTGTCATATAGATTTGCATTGCATTGCATACATTTGGTTTCATTATAGATATTGGCATTCTTTCCCTTGTTTTCATTATGAATCTCTCATTGTATAGTTGACTAGCAAGGTCATGAGTTTATAACTCTAGCTGAGAGCAATTTTGCAAATCTTGCAACTCCATGCATAGAGAGTTATGGATCGATTTGTGAGGGCTCATTCTTGAATTTCCTTGCATGTAAGGATTCATAGAAGTGCACTACTTTTGTATGTGCAGGTAGCAATATGACCATACCTTCCACATGCTATGTAGTTTATCCATGTGTTATAGTCCCAAACATATGAGTTGTCGAATCTTGTCAGTTTATAGTCATTATCAGTTCTTTTGGTGTCCATGCTTTCTTGTTCTTTTTCTAGCACTCCTGATGTGTATGTCCATTAATTTTGCAGGTAGGATAGTACTTGTCCATGTAGGTTTCCTTCTTTGGATTTGTCACCTTGGATCTGCATTCATGTGCCTTGTGTCCTTTTTGTGACATTTATAACAATTACCAATGAAAGTAGATTGCAATTGAGGAATACCTTTCATTTTTTTCTGCAAATGTTTGAGGTGTGGCCTAGTTTTCCATAGTGATTGCATGACAGCTTCTTGGTTCTTGGAGTTATATAAGAATTCCTTTGATCTGATTGATTAGATGATTCTCCATTGTTGGTTTACCCTAGACCTGTGTAGTTGTTGACTCTTATTTGTCCATCAAGAAAATCATCCATTCTTTTATTGCTATCTTTAGCTTTCTTGATTAATTCATTGTGTTGATTTTGAATTGTGACTTCATGCTTTAGCTTTTTATTCTATTCTCTTAGCTCACTGATGATCTATATTCTTTCAATGAGTTCAGTATTTAATTTGTTTTCCTCTTGACTCATAAGAATAATCTAATTGGTAATCTCATGGTGGTGATCAGTAAGTCTTTGAATCTATGATTCTTTTTCTTGTAGCTTCTCTGTGATTTTCCTCCTATCATCAATAGCCAATGTTCTCTCTGATTTAGCTTTTCTTGTATCATTCATGACATCAATCATTTTTACCATCTGAGTCTCTTGACCGATTTGCAGCATCTTGATTTTCTCTGTCAGATGTAGATTGACCTCTTGTAGACTTGTGATCTCTTCTACTGATGTGTCTGATGCTTTGCTTGTTGTTGATTCAGCTAAGTTGAAGTAATATGGGATCTCCTCTTCTTGATAATATTTTTCATTAAGCCTAGATGCCATAATCTTTCTTTCATCAAGAAACTTTATCATGCTCACTCTCACCTCTTTGTACTACTCATAGTAAATCTGAATTTGTAATTGCTCATTCTCAATAGTCTTGTCCAATCTGTACTTTTCCATTGTCTTGATCTTTTCTCTTAAGTCTTTAAGCTTTTCAAGAGAGAAACTTAGCTCTGATACCAATTGTTGGAATTACTGGAATGATGTACTAAGAGGGGAGGGGTGAATCAGTTCCTCTAAAACTTTTATGTAATTAGCCCACTAACCTTTGTGTCATTAGATTTGTATATTTACCTATCTATCTGTTCATCTTTCTTTATGTATGTGAAATCATAACATAAGTTCTTTACATGTGTAAACATTCAAGAAACATACATGAAAGTAAATAACACATAACATAAGATATGATATTGCAAAAAACTCATGTTAGGAAGTAAAAACTATGGTGAGGATGTCACCCACAAACCTTCACTATCTGCAGATAAGAAGGGAGCCGATTAAGGCTTAAAATTTTATCACTTCTAATAACCTACCCTGATAGGAGTATTAGAGTGGAGACCTGTTAGGATCTACTTTGTTTGAAGCTTTAGAAACACCGTTAAGTGTGCACTATGTTAAGAGATTTGTCAAGAACTGTTAAGTCCACCTTCTGCTAAAGGATTTCTGATGTGATGCACTTCTTAGAATGCAACTACATTATAAATGTTGATCTAATAGTATATGTAATCTCTAATTACTGATATTAGATCCTATAAAGCTTACAATTTATATATAATCACCTTGAGTGATTGAATGATACCTTGTCTCTGCTCGTCAGTAGCCTTGTCTGTGTTCTTCAGAAATGATATGATCTATTTCTGAACTTTGCATGAATTCACTTCTGCTTCTTAGATGCTCTTCATGGCTACAATCATTTTTCAACTCTTATTACAAATGATTGAACATCTATATATACTAGTTTCTAGGTCCATTCTTGATTCACACTTTTCAAGTTAACTCTAGATCCAAGGTTTTCAACTTGACCTTGATCTTTAGTTAGTTATGTTTTAGATCTGTTACGATGCTTTAAAACAATTACAATATACTTGCTTGACCCTCAAGTAATGACTTAAAATAAATTAAAACTCTATAAATAGAATTACAATGTTTTATCTGACATGGAAAGTTAGATCTGTAGGATTTGATGAATAAATCCATAGTTGCCAAGAAACTTGCATGCAAGAACCTGATACAGAAGAGAAGCGGGAAGAGAGAGAAAGAGAAGAACTCAGAAGTTGCTCAGAAAGTGAGAGCAAAAAATGTAATATGAATTAATGAAAAAGAAACTACAAAGTTCAACTTATAAAGGTGAATGAAACCCTAAAATAGGGAAAAGCTAGGTTTCACATTAATAATTAATATAAATATTAATTATAATACACCTAAGAGATAGCTTAAGTAAACTAGAGTAAAAGACAACTTAATTAATTAAATAAAAAATGATCTAATTAATAAGTGTGAATAGATAATTACTCTAACACCCCCCTTAAGCAAAACTCATGAGGTGAGCTAACCTAGCATAGCTATGAAAGTAAGAAAAGATGGGTCCCAGCAACAAGGCCTGATCAGGTACCCACTCACAACCAAATCTCTGTAAATCAGAGAAATAGAGAAAACCACATGGGAAAAACCCTACTCCAAGAAGAGATAGAAAAAGAAGAAAAGAATGGCTCAAGAGACTCTCTCAAAACCATAAGTACAATCAAACCCCCATAAGAGAGAGATGAGGCACCAAGGCCCCCCTAGAATGATGGAACCCCTGTAGGAATGATCGAACCAATGGAACTCCAATGTGGAAGAAATAGAGGTACATAGTAACAAGGGAACCCCTGAATGAGCGGTGAAACTGGAAGGCTGAGCTGGTGCTCAAAGGAGAATGAATGAGACTCCTGGAATGGAATCCCCAATGAAGGTGGGCCAATAGATGGGCTGAATCTGTCAGCTGAGAGGAGATGATGTCCTCGGATATGCCCTCAAAAACTGGAGGGGAAAGCTCGATGCAGGGAGTGACCATAACAGGAACTGCTGAAGAAGAATCATGCTGAACAAAGGCAGGCACAATAGGAGGAGGAGGTGGAGAAGCCACAACACTGATCTCAAGAGAAACACAGAAGTTAAGGTAACCCAACTTCTTCTCACTAGGCACTCGTGAAGTAGGAGAGATATCCTCTGACACAGGAGATGGTGAACCAAAATGGGAGGAGTACAAGAAGGTGGCATGATCAACTATCCCTGTAGCAATAATGTGGCCAGTCACATGATCTTGGATGTGAACAGAATCTACAGTGAACTCAACTGTCTTCTCTGTCCCACTGTGAGTAATCTGATAAATGGAGAGAAGTTTCAATGACAAGGATGGAACACATAGGACATCATGGAATGCACCACCATCGATGTCAATAGAACCTTGACCACATACGGGCATAACAGTATCATTCCCCATCAAGATGTGTGGGGTAGTAGAGGCCGAAAAGGCTAAGAAGGAACTCTGAGAAGATGCCATATGATGAGAAGCACCAGAATCCAACAACCACCTAGAAGAGGGAGCTATAGCAAATGCACATAAGGCATGACCCTTTCTTTTGTCAAACCCATCTGCCTGAGATGATGATGAAGAAGACCAGCGAGAAGAGGAAGACGGAATATCAATGTTGCTCTTATGAAGAAGAGTTGTCAAATCGGCAATCTGTTGGGCATATCCATCTACCTTCTTCTGAAAGCACTGAGACTCATCATGATTGAACTTATTGCAATAAGTACACTTGGGTTTGTCTGTCTTCAATTTCCCCTTGGGTGAAGGAGGTGGGCCAGAGGAATGCTGAGAAGGAGAATCCTTCCAAGAGTCTGTGGATGATGATACCTATTTCTGTTCTGGTTTTCGTGGAGATGGGTGAGAAACCAAAGCATGGCTCATAGAACTTGAAGCATCATTCAACTGTTAAATCTTTGACTGCTCTCGAGTCAACCGATCACAGAAGGCCGCAAATGAAGGCATATTGTGCCTAGGACCCAAGGCATCTATAGTGGAATAGAAAGTGGAGGAGAAAATCTAGAACTCTCCACGAAGCTTGGAGAGTATTAGAAAGATACACTCATCATCTGATTTGGTCTTCCCACATGCCTGTAAAAGTGATCGGAGAGCATTGAACTTCATCAAGAAGTCCTAAATGGTGGAAAAACTATCAATAGACAAGGATGTCAACTCTACATCAAGCTGAAGTGCCTAGAATGCATTCACTGTGCCAAATAGATCTGCAAACTTTCCCTAATAGGCGCAAGGAGTGGTCAACCCATCCAGGTGAAACAGGAGGCTGTCTGAAATGTGTAGTGCAATCAAACCCATGGCCTCATCTATTTTTTTTCTGCGATGAAGGACCTCAAATGGACACTGCAAAATAGGTTGGTTCTCATCCAGACATGACCATAGGCCACGTGACATGAGTAGCCTGGTCATGTGTGCTTTCCAGGTGTGGTAATTGTGCGATGTCAGCCGGGCCATAGAGGGGTCTGACATTGAGAGAAGAAGATAGAAATAGAAGGGTCATTTCTAAATTTAAATGATAGAAAGAAAAAACACCCCCCCCACAATGTATAATTCTCTCCCCCGTACAGTAAAGAAACAATTACTGAAAGCACAAAAAATGAGAAGAAACCTGGATGCCAGATGTAGAGATGGAGGAAACAGAAGCCTCTNCAACACCAAAAGGAAGAGATCAAACAGCCAAATCAGTAATCAAGACCAGCACCATCATGTCCAGATCAAAAACACCTTTCTGGTGATATTTCATTTTTTAAAAACAGACACCGTATGCCCAAGATATGGCCAAAAAACCAACGATGCCTCCGAAAAATGACTCTCTAGAAAAAACCAGAGACAGGAAAAAATTTGACGTTCAAATGCCCGTCATAGTGCCCATGAAAAAATTTGACGCCCATCGTGCCTGTCGCTGGAAAAATATTTTCAGTCGTCGGAAAAATCAAATTCGGCCAGAAAAATTTGGAAAATCCACTGGAAAATTATTTTCCGGTCGGTGACGTCAGGGTGATGTCACTACCATACAGCAGCGTCACTGGTGGGGCGGCACGAGGCTGGCCGCTAGTGGAGGTGGAGGCCAGAGCGGCTCCCAAGCAGTGGGTGGGCGGCTCCCGGGCGGCTGCGCTGGTGGCGGCAGCTGCAGTGGCCGGTGAGCGGCGCACCGGCTGAGGCCGGGCGCGGGCCGGGCTGGGGAGGCGCAAGGGTGGCGCACTCTGGTTGCACACTGGCAGCGCCAAAAACCTTGCAAAAAAGTGGGTTTTTTTAATTTTTTTCTCAAAACTTGTGTTGTACGGCCTAGGAGAGATAAAATTTTCCTCTGGGTCACTGTGACCAAAACCAGCAGAATTTATATATATTTTGACTCTCTCGGGCCTTCTGAATGCAATGGTGGAGTCTGTTTTGGCTCAAACAGCTCCAGAAAATAGCACCTCCTCCAAAATGAAGAAAAACCCTAGAGAAGCTGTGGCTTTCATCTACAACTCACGGCTTCAAAAAACCTTCAGACCAGGTAGCACCAGGGAAGCTCTAATACCATGTAGGATTTGATGAATAAATCCACAGTTGCCAAGAAACCTGCATGCAAGAACCTGATACAGAAGAGAAGCAGGAAGAGATAGAAAGAGAAGAACTCAGAAGTTTCTCAAAAAGTGAGAGCGAAAAATGTAATCTGAATTAATGAAAAAGAAACTACAAAGTTCAACCTATAAAGGTGAACAAAACCCTAAAATAGGAAAAAGCTAGGTTGCACATTAATAATTAATATAAATATTAATTTTAATGCACCTAAGAGATAGCTTAAGTAAACTAGAGTAAAAGACAACTTAATTAATTAAATAAAAAATGATCTAATTAATAAGTGTGAATAGATAATTACTCTAACAAGATCCACTATTTGCAGGTTCTGTAACTGACTGTCAGATCTGATACTCGGGCTGCTCTATCAGTCTGTCGGGTTTCTTTCATTCTTTTCTCTATCGGGCTTCTGCTTCATTGGTGTCCCTATATTGAACTGTTTGTCAGGTTCCATGCCTTTTCTTCTCTGTCAACGATGTTCATAAAAATGTATTGTTGATGATTTCCTTTATGCTTTGTCGTCGGTTCAACACTTGTTAGTGTTTGTTAGGTAATTTTATACTTAGCATTTTCATGACAAGCATTGTCATCTCGTCGGGTAAGGCAGTATGTTGTCTATCAGGTATGCCTATACCGATGATCTCTACTATGTTTTTCTTTTGCAATACTAATGGAAAAACTTAATTTCGTCACCTCTGACATGGTCAAAGATTCAGATGAAACCATTGTGATCAATGATGTTAAGATAATAATGACAGCTTTAGATAATGACTTGAACAAATTTGAAAAAGCATTTGTCAGCACTGAAGAAGCAAAGAAGGTATGCATTGATAATACTCCCTTGCAGCAAGATGAAGTTATTTCCAAAGATTCTACAAATTTTAATGAGGTGGATAATCAATCCAATGAACGACCCTCTATGGAGATCCTAGTGAAAAGTGAATGTATGGATGATTATTCAAAATGCTATATTCATTCCATCTATCAAACCATCAGTATCATTGTTGTCAAACTTGACTCTTGACTCAGCAAACCTAGATGCATGGGGAGAAGAATACCTTATCAAAACCAGTGTATTAGCCATGGAGAAACCCAAAGAGAAACAAGTTATGAGAAATCCTCTCTTTCTAGAGTCAGTAAAAATTCTGAATAACCTAGTGCCAACAGAAAAGAAATTGGAAAATATTTAGTCAGTTGATGATGTTGATAACATCTTGACTTGCTTCAAAGCAACCTTCACAAGTTTAATAGATTCAGCTACTAAAGCTGCAGAGGAGAAGTACAAAAAGGAAAGATTGGATGAGCTGATAAAGAACTTCCAATTAGATCTCAACTCGTTGAAAATTGGCCAAACAATTCTGAAAGAGTTAACAGCAAAAGGCGGGAAGGTAATAGCTAACTGTATGGACAGAGGCAAATTCACTTCTAAGCACATCAAGAAGATTGAGGAAGAAGACATCTTGGTTGAAAACATAAGGAAATCAGTTGAAACATCCTCCCGAGACATCAGTATCTTCAACAACATCTATCAAGGGCAGATAGAAAAGATTGAAAAATCTAAGTTAGAGATCAGCAAGATAAGGACCAGGCAAACCCAATTGAGAAATGCACTTGCGCCCTCCTTAGCTGTATTGAATGAGAACATCAAATAGATAGATACAACTATTGTCACATATGATCAAGGCCCCTATATGGATCTGACAAAAATAGAGAAGCTCACATATGCATTATGCGCCCATCTTCAGACTGTTGATGCACTCAAGGCATTTTGGCAGCAAGAGATCAAGAATCTTCAGCTTGCTTACCCAGATGTGTACTTGGAGTAAGTACTTAGGTCTTTCATTTTTGGCACCTTTGTCATTAAAGTCAAATGGGGAGTATTGTATATAAAGGATTATTATATATATAGCCAAAGTTATGATGTACAACAAACTCACAGTTTTTGTTGTTAAGACAAAGTTTAAGTAACTTGGCCACATTCCTTTGTTGCCATTAATGACAAAGGGGGAGATTGTTGGCAAGTTGACACTAAGGTGTATATGACTAATTTTTTGTTGTCATTATGGCAACAAAGTCATATGAAGTTTTGGCAAGTAAACTTTGAAGATCAAAATTGGCTAAGTATAGAAAACATAACAGAACAAAGATATATAGTTGATCAGTGCACCAGCGCATGTGCGTATGATAGAGTCAGACTATGCACCTCCATACTTAATATTTATTATATGTTATTAAGCTTAGTCTATACATGCATGGTACTTTATGACAATATGGAGAAGTTATAGCAAGTTCAAGTGCCACTAGCAGTTCAGAAAATAGAGCATGAGGCCGACTTCAAATTTTGATTAGCGTATAATATTTTAGTTTGTAATGGCCATGCACCTATTGTAATATGTTTTTAGTTATGCCTTTAACACTCATGTAAACACGCTTAATCCAATTTATTTGGAAGTGTTGTGTATGTTGTTTTTGGGCCGACTAAGGTCTTATTTTTGGTCGCATCTATTCAGGCATGTATGTATACTTGACATGCAATTTTGTATTAAGTGCAAGTGTGGAAAATATGCAAAAAAGATATCCAGAAGAACAATACAAGTAAATCAGTATGAGATAGAGCTCTTTGAGAGATTAGAGCATCAGCGCATAAATGAAACTGATTAGACAACAATGTCATTACAACAATTCATCTTTTGATATAGTGTATATATATTATCTGAAGGTTGTAGCCTTCATCCTATTGGGTAGTGAGATGTGGCAGTGAGCCATTCACCTTTAACAGGGTTTTTTAAAAACTCCTAATAGGTTCATTGTACTTGCATTGTAAAGACTACTCCTAACAGGGCAAAGGAACTCTAACAAGTTCATAAGACTAGTACAATCATTTGTGGGTACTAATTCCCACCGAGGTTTTCCTCTGATCAAGGTTTCCCCGTAAACATATCTTGTGTTATGTGCTATTGTGTTATGCTTCATTTGTTATCTTTTTTATTTAAGTTTCAAGTTTCTAAAATAAAGATAAGTGACAAACACTGATTCACCCCCCCTCTTAGTGTTTCCAACAGGAGCATCCAGGGTGTAAGAGAAATCTTGCATCACCCAAAAATATTATCTATTTTTTTTAATAAGGGCTATCTTTGAGCATGGTTACTATTTTTTGCAAGTTCACTATTTTTAGTAAGTTTTTCATTTGAGCACGGATTGTTCCAATTGCTTCCTTGGAGGTTCATTTTGGATATATAAGCATGTTGGTAAAGTTTCATGGAAAGATCAAGTTTGGTTTTGAAGATATTGAATTTTTTGTTTTGGCGGGGTGGTACAAAAACTATGAGCTTAGCTTTGAAGGTCTTAGAGGCTCCAAAAGGGGATCAAAGTTTGATCAATTAGTGTTTTGTGAGTCTAAGGTTGTAGAGCGCTTTGAGAGGTTTTCAAAATGGGGATAACCAATCAACTCAATGGTTCACAAGTTATGACTTTTGGAAGTTGAGCCATCAGGACTCAAGTTTCAATACAAAAGGAAAAGGGAGAAAATTTACTTAAGGTAGGAAATTGAACCCGTGGGTGCCAAAAATGGGATAATTTCACTTTCTAGAATCTTCTAAGGCGGTTAATTGTGCTACTTATATAGGGAAGAAGTGGGTTTTAGGGCTTAATTCCAGAAGTGTAGATTGTGGACCTCTCTTGTAGATTATTATGATGAAAATGCCCATGTGGCTATAGAATGTTATTTTTATGAATATTTTAATGTCATTTCATTGAAGATAATATAAAGCAAGTGCTTTATTCTTACAATTTTCTATTTATTTCCTTGTTGTGTTGAGTGTGTTTGGTTGAATAAGGGGAGTACCCTTCATCATATGTTGTCAATGGTCTTTTTTGTCCTCATTGTAGATAATTGATTTGGTCTTTGATTTTGATGCCTTCGAGTTGTAGTGGTGTAAGGGACATCACCCTTGTTTTGTTTCTTTAATATAAATAATAATCAAACAAATCAGCTCACTTGATCATCTGCACAAATTTGAATATTATTATAACTTAGAAAATTGAATATGGATAACATTCAACAACTTTACAAAAAATAAAGCATAGTATTCCATGTAATAATCTATAACACAATCTTATTGATTGGTCAAACATAGCAAAATAAATTTTTCAATAGTCAACATTGACAAAATTTCAAAGAATATATCAAGATTTTCCAAGCAACTAAATAGTTGTTCAAATGCATCAAAATGTATCATCATCCTATCAAATGAAGTTCTTGGTCCGCATAAGGTTTATTTTCGAGTTCCCACTTTGAAGAATTCTCCTATACATACCCTTGAAGCTTGACCTTGAGGTGTTTTTTTGAGATATCAAGAAAACCTCAATGGTTTGCTTTGGCATAATCCCAAGAAGTGCATATCCTCTTTGGTGTATAGTTTCCTTATTTTGGCACATATAATTTAGATATATGCATTCTCAAATTATTTATACACACACAAAAGTTAACCTAGATAGTACATGGCTTCATAGGTCTACAACACTTATTTTAAGGGATTTTAAGCTATAATATCTAGATGAGTGGAATCCTATCACCTATATACATGTAATTTATTTTCTATTATTAACTTAATATTTATTTTAATGATCTAATATAAGTCTCAACTCTCATTTA
Source organism: Thuja plicata (assembly GCA_018584345.1). NCBI lineage: Eukaryota > Viridiplantae > Streptophyta > Pinopsida > Cupressales > Cupressaceae > Thuja > Thuja plicata. The sequence goes on along the minus strand of MU225099.1, from coordinate 4,935,981 downwards.
TCTAAGTTGATTATTTATTTCTCTATTTATTTACATAATATATAAGTTCATGATGTTAGATTTTTTTTCATTTTTGGATTAGACAATGTGAAATTTTTTCGTCATCAATATTTTGGATTATATTCGTGATTCATCATAAGAATGAAAAATCTCTAACTATTGCTTTCATCCTGATGATAGAAGATACATAATGATCTAAAACTTTGATGATGAAAAATCTCACGCAGTTTTGCAAAAATTGAACCTAGAAATGCTTTATAGATTCAACATTTATATTCACCAATGTTTTTAAAGTTATTTTTTATTATATAATTTATATCAAAATTACATAGAGTTGAGATCTACCATTCCATATGCTTTATTATCTCATCTTAATTAAACTTTACTTTGTATCTTTTTTTTTCATTTCTATTAAATCCATTAACCCACCCTTAGATTTGCTAAAGAAAATCAACTACAGACGTGTCATTTTATCTTATAATTGATTTACAATCTTTTATAGAATTTGTTAGTTGCTTAAAGTTTTCATTTAGATTTATTCATCCCACTTGTCCATGAGCTTCATATTGGTCTTATATCTACTTTGGCTTATGATAGTGACTAGCATCCTTGTAAAGAGCTTTTGTTCAACATTATTGTTACATTTTGTGACAATCTTCCTTGTAGGAAAATGCAGAGAGAAAAAATTGAAAATTGATAATAATAAAAAATCTAGGGTAAAATAATGGAAGATGTTGCATCGAGAACCTAAAAAGAAACAACAAAAAGGTGATCTAAAAATAGGTCATTTAGGGATTTTAGGCATGTAATATGTAGCAAGACTCAAACTCATGTCGATACCTTGGGCCAATAGCCATTTTACACAATCCATCTTATTTATCATGACAGAGAGTTTTGAACTGCATTTTTCTTGTTTTTTTCAAGTTGAGTCAAATAAAGGGAATCTAGATTTGTGGACTGCAAATCTTTTCTCCCTATCTAATTCAAGGAAAATAATAGCTTCCACAGGGAAGGAAGAGAGAAAAGACAATCTAACATGTAGAATGGAGAAGAAAACTTGCAAGTTTAGCCTTGATTCAATAGCAGGTGAGAAAGAAGAAAACTTGCATCATCAATCAAAAGTTGTGAGGGATGTACAAAAGAACCCAAAATAGTAGAGAATTGAAAGAAAACCAATAAATAGTGCCTTTCCTATTAAGTTAATATAAAAGTTACATATTCACAAAAAGGGGTCAGGGGACATAAAAGTTCACACGGCATCTAGCCGAAAACATTACCTAGAAACTATTCATCAAAAAACATAAAGCCTTCAGGCTACAAGGGTAGTGTCAGCTGAAGGAGGATCTTTGTCATCAGAACTCCAGGCATCCATGGGTTTGACTGGAGGGTCGGGGACCGACCAACCATCAACAAAGTCATCTTTATCTTTATCTTTCTCCTCTGCCCGAGGTGGAAAAATAGTTAGAGCCAAGCGGGGGAAGGACCACTTGGAAGAAGGCCACCGTGAACATCAAGAGCATCAGGAGGGCCAGACATAACCGGAGTTGGAGATCATCTAGAGGTGCGGTGAGGCAAATAAGCCAAGTAGTGCTGCCACCCAACATCGCGACCCCTAGGAGAGTGGTGGCGGGGAGCTAGCAACCACGGAATACAGGAGCGGCGAGCCGAAGAGCTGTGGCCACGATGGCGACCTCTGGGCAGAGTATAATCTGCAGAAATTGAATTAGGAGGGACCCGGGAAATTGCACAGGGAGCATTTCCCCAATGATTGAGAAGATCCTGAAGGTGGGCCACCTCCAGAGCCACTTTATTGGCTTTCACTTGAATCTGCATCATAATATTGTTACATATACAAGCTTTATTATAAAAAGCAACATTTATATCAAGAAAGTTGTGAGTGAAAAGAACAACATTCCTATTTTTCCATAAAGTGAACAAAATCTCCATCCTGAAAGTATGCCAAATTTGAATAAACTTGGAACGAAGTCTCGGAGAGTCTCCCAGGACAATCATATGCCAAGAGAAGGGCTCGAGCCGGAATGGCTTAAAAAAATCTTGAATCCACTATTGAGCCCTCCTACAGAACCAAAAAATGAGCAAAAAAGGAACACCCAGGTGTTTGAGCTGAGGGCCCAAAGGAAGACCCAGGAAGAGCGAACACCAAGAAAAGAGAGCCATCTTGGGCTCAGTAATAATAGACCATATGATCTGGAAATGAGAGATCCAGTGGTGAGGTGAAGAGTGCAAATGTCATCTCTGGTTAAGAGTGTCCACCATGGGAAGATGAGGAGACAACCATCTATAACCCATCTTCGGCTTGTAGTTGCTGAAGGGAGTGACAGGGTACCATTTCCAGTCTTTCCACCAGGGTCGAACAAACTGAACACCCATCTTATGAAGCAAATGATCTGGAATGGAAGAAACCAATAGATCAAAGTCTGACAATCTGGGCAAGACAGAATTGAATCTGCATGTCATCCCAAGAGCAGAGGCTCATAGTGGCCCTGGAAAAGAGGTCCTTAGGTGTTATGATGCCACATTTGAAAAAATGTAGAGCACTAGCACCTTGAGTCTTAGCCAGAGGAATACCCTGAATGGAGAACAACGGAGACCACCAAAGGTTCTATTGATTCAAAGAAAGCCCATTACGAAAACCATCCCCATCCCAACGAAGCCAAGGTTTGATAGCTTCCTAGGCCTTCCATAAGCTCTTAATCACAACGGTGCCCTGAATATGCATTGGCTCCTGCATAATGAGAAGAGTTTGAAGACCAATGCCCTTCCAGGATGGCCTGTGAATAGGATATCCTGAAGAAATACAATTCTTGACAAGGATTTTCCAAGCTTCATGAGCACGGATAATCCATTTAGCACAGAGTGAGCCTTGCTTCTAATGGGCAGCCACACATTTATAGTTATTTAGCCTACAAGATTTCTAAAATCATAAAAACTTCCATTTTGTAGAGGATTTTAGAACCTTCTTATTTTATTATATAAATCTGAAATCTTATGTGTAGAAGATTCTGTAGAAAATTTTATTTTTCCTTAACAGGGGAAAGACTGGTATGCAAACTATTAAACTCTTAAAATGCAAAAGGTGCAACTATATACACTATACATCATGGATATATTTGGATAAAGAATGTACCCATTCTTTGGAAATTTTAAATTAGTTTTTGTTCTAATGTTTTTTTATTAATATTAGATAAAACTTCTGAATTGAACCATTTTGGTTATCAGGAAATAGAGTTAGGTTATTTCCTTATTTTTCTTGGTATTTCTATTTGAAAAATATATTAATTTATATGTATAAAGATATTGATTACTTTTAAGTTGGTTTTAGATATAGTTGATTTTAATCTATATTAAAAAAAATGTAAAGTTTATTAGGAATATTTAACAATATTAAAGAGAGGATTCAGTAGTTGAGTAGTCTAATTTTGGGCGGCAAAATTTTCTATCACTCCCAATTTTTTATAGTAGCTTACTTGGCAAGTTCCCTGCTTATAAATAAGATTTTAGGGTCACGTCATCAAATATGATGCTGTATCAGCATATTTTTTTGTCAAGGTGTCCAAAAAGACCAAAAAAAAAGGCCAAAAGAGGTTACATTAATACTAATAAAGTTTAAAATATACATATTCTTATATAGGTTAATATAAATCATCCATGTCTGAAATTTATAGACTATATCTACAATGTAGAAAGAGCTATTAAACCTGAAAGATACTACAACTAATATCTTAATCAACTACTAAAACTATCAATCACTCCCAACAATGAATTCTGAGTGATCTCAATTGTCCATTCAAGTATAAACCAAATCATTGTAGAATACTTTTAACAACTATAAAGTCTATCTTAAAATTCTGCCAAAAAAAGACCAAAGTTCTTTAAACTTCATGAAAATGCTTCTAATCTAGAAGGCCTTGATGATGGTCCAGCAACAACACTTCCAGCAACACCTTGAGTCCCACATCCACTTCCATGTTTGCTCCTGCCAACACTACGTGTCTTTTGAGTGTTAATTGCGGATTGTCTCTTCTATTTGGGTAGTCATTATCAACAATAACAACTTTAAAATCGCAACTATTGATACAATATTGCAAAAAATACTAGACATTTTATAAATGAAAATACTAAATCCTTTCTCTTAGATATTTTAAAATTTCATATATATATATATATAAAAGTTTAAATTTGTTTTAAAAAGATTTTCCAATAAAATGTTAATTATAATTAGCTTCCATACATTTTCCATAAATAATGCTCTTTTAGAAAAGGAAAGGAAATTTATTTTTTATTTAACAAGTTAAAGTTTATGACTTTAAATAAATTCTTATAAAGGACAAGTTTGGCCCGTCCCTTGCAACTTATTGGTTATTTCAAAAGTGAGCAATAACATTTGCAGAGGTTCGACGCCAGCCAAAAAGGAAGCTAGAACCAAAAGTAAAGGCGGTACTCTATAGTACCCCACACCCTTTTTCCTCCGCTTAGCGTGTAGTGCAGATTTATTATATAAATATCATTAATTTTTCTGATTTGCAGCATTGATGTTTTATTAGATTCACGTTTTAAAGCTTTAGAGGTGATGCACGTATTTAAATTATTCAAGATTTTGTTGAAGGTTGTTCGTTCTTAACTTTTGAACAAAAAAATTGAGTATTTAAGAAGAAATATTTCTAGAAGATTTTATATGTAATATTTTTATATATGTAACATAAATTAGTGGGGTCATGGGATAATTTACTTACTTTGTCACTAGTATGGCGGGTGCTTGGTGCTTTTGGTATTAAAGGTGGGATAGGGGAAATGACTATGCAAGGATTAGATGCACCATTTATAAAAGAAAATAATTAATAATTAATTAATTAAAAATTAAAAGTGATAATTTTTATTTTTTAAATTAACCAATAATTCTATTATTTCACAAACAAAAGTGTTAATAATTAAAATTATTTTTAATTTTTAATTAATAAAAAATTTTAGTCAAAAACATGAATTAGTATGTTGAAATTCTCTTACAAAATTACAGTGTTACACCGGTACGGGGGTACGGGGGACGAGGGGACGCCGGGACAAGTTTTGGGTACGCGAAAAAAAAGGGCCTCAATTTCGGTACGGCGGGGGTACGGCGGGGGGATG
>MU225099.1:4911741-4923735 GCA_018584345.1 Thuja plicata | reverse complement strand
TTCTCTTTCTTTCTTTTATCTCTTCCTTACCGTGAGTATGAGCTTGCCTTATACCCCCGCTAAAGAGGGGGCTAAATGTACCATCCTAAAAATTAAGCACTTACTTTTATACACTTTTTGGGACCGTTTTAGCCCTCCTTAGTGTGTTTCTTACATTAATACCTCATGTTACATTTAATTATATACATAATTTAAATCAAGATCCCCTTTCTTCCTCCAATCTTACTCAAAACTCTAGGATGACATTAATTTCATGTTTTCCCAATTATATGTTCGTTTCATTATATTTCCCCCGACACCCTCAATACCTCTAGGGGTCTGGAAGTTTTTCCTTGATTTTTTTAGCTTGAGGTATAGGTCAACCTCGACCTATACCTGGAATAGTTCAACCTTGACCTATACCCAAGGTTGTGAATTTTGATTGGCTCTCGGGCCCGATTCAAGGTATTTCCTTTTCCCGCTCTCCTTTGTTGGCCTTCACGAATCTGAGTCATGATTCACTATAAAAGGAGGTCTCTTCTTCTCATTTTGACATGTAGGCATTCATTATGATCTAAGAGAATACATCCATATACTTAAAGCAATCAAGTCCAAGATGCATTAAGAGATTTTTGGTGATTTCAAGCAAGCAACCGCTAAATACATTCATCCATCATTCAACCAAGCATGCATTTCCTTCCATGGATCTAGCTTCTCTCTTCAATGGAGACAAAGGAGTTTTCTATCAAAGAAGGAGATCCACATTTATACATTCAAGTCTTCTTCCTCTTCTTCTATCCTACATTGAGCTGAATCATGCACATCTACTACATAAGGTTTTGTCTTACATGATTTCCTTTAATTAGTTGTTGTGTTGAGTCAAGACTATTTTTGCATCTACATTGTATGATACATTCCATTGTTAGATTTAATCTTTACTATATGCTAGCATTTCCTTTATTTCAATTCAAGGTTAAATTCCTAAACAGGGGCTTGACCAAGGCAAGCCCCTTCCCCCCAACAATTTCCCATTCTCTCTTGTGCGTAGGCAGAGGTCGGAAGATAGATACAGTTGCATATCCAAGGACCCATTTGGAATAAATTCCTAGATCCACTTTTTGTTCCAGATTCTAACCCTCTCAGGTATAGGTTGAAGTCGACCTATACCCTACAGTTCAAAAGTACATTTTCAGTTGCGGATATGGAAAGCCCTACATAAGATCTACCAGACCCAGAAATTGTTTCTATTTTCAGCATAGTCATGTATAGGGTGAAGTTGACCTATACCCAAGAAGTTGACATGTTCCAGTGACTTCCATATTTTTGCAGATTACAGCTTCCAGCTCCTAGGTTGCAGATCCAGTTTAGTTTATGTTCATGATTCCATCTGACAGACATTTTTCTGATCCGAACCTTATCCCTCAAGGTGAGCACACTCTCTCTTTGTCATTTCATTGCATATCCTTTACAAAACCCTATTTTACAAATAGGAAGAACAACCTAAACACTACATTGTGAAGATCATGAATTGGCACCTTACCTTGTGCTAATCGGGTTTCCTTTGGCCACTCTTGGACTCTTCCTCCATAGTAATAATACAACCAACATATATTTTGGTGAGTGATCTATCTCATTTAGGCTCACCATTTTATATGTTACATAATATAATAATGATAATTTTGTACTAAAGCATTTTTTTTATACCATAGATAGTAGATAAAAGCTTAACAAAATCAAATCAAATGGATCAGTCTTGGTTTTATCGGACTACTTGATGTGCTTAAATGATTTTCAATGTGACTACTTGATGTGCTTAAATATTTTTCAATTAAAAAATCAAAGACATAATCCAAACACTTGTAAACTAGCTAATTTGAAAGCATGCATATAAACAACATTCAGCTCAAAACATCAAACAAATACATTCACTCTATTGTTCCGACACAAACTTTAATAGCCTTGAACAAATTTAGTCTTTACATATTCTTAACCATTTATAAGATAAGATAGAAGAAGGTACTTTCATGGTATTGACTCCGCATTTTTCTTGTTGGGTTTGTGCATATTAGATGTTTTTTTAAACAAATAAAATCTATCATCTTATTGGATATTGCAAGCTTCAACAAATCTAGCATCTACCTTTGCTTGTATTCTAGTTGACATTGACATCTCCGCATCCCTTCAAGCTATAATATCTAGATGAGTGGAATCCTAACACCTATATACATGTAATTCATTTTCTATTATTTAACTTAATATTTATTTTAATGATCTAATATAAGTCTCAACTCATTTATCTAAGTTGATTATTTATTTCTCTATTTATTTGCATAATATATAAGTTACAGAGTTCATAATGTTAGATTTTTTTCATTTTTGGATAAGACAATGTGGAATTTTTCATCATCAATATTTTGGATCATACTCATGATTCATCATAAGAATGAAAAATCTCACGCAATTTTGTCTAGAAATGAAAAAAATGAGCCTAGAAATGATTTATAGATTCAACATTTATATTCACCAATATTTTTTTATTAAATTGCTTATACTTTTCATTTAGATTGATTCATCTCACTTGTCCATAAGCTTCATATTGGTCTTATATCTGCTATGGCTTATGATAGTGACTAGCATCCTTGGAAAGAAGTTTTGTCCAACATTATTGATACACCTTGTGACAAGCTTTCTTGTAGGAAAACGTAGAGAGAAGAAATTGAAAATTGATATAAAAAAATTCTGGGGTAAAATAATGGAAGATGTTGCATCCAAAACCTAAAAAGCAACAACAAAAAGGTGATCTAAAATAGGTCATTTGGGGATTTCAGGGCTGTAATATGCAGCAAGACTCGAACTCATGTCGATGCCCTGGGCCATTACCCATTTTACACTAACCATCTTCTTTATCAGGACAGACAGTTCTTAACTGCATTTTTCTTGTTTTTTTCAGGAAAGAATTGAGTCAAATAAAGGGAATCTAGATTTGTGGACTGCACATCTCTTCTCCCTATAAAATATTACATTACTAAAAACAGCAGAGAATTGAACGAAAACCAACAAAATATTACATAATCTAGCTTGCATTACTCTGCTATAACTATATCTTTCTAATGGGCAGCCACACATTTATAGTTATTTAGCCTACAAATTTCTAAAATCATAAAAACTTCCATTTTCTAGAGGATTTTAGAACCTTCTTATTTTATTCTATAAATCTGAAATCTTATGTGTAGAAGATTCTGTAGAAAATTTTATTTTTCCTTAACAAGGGAAAGACTGGAATTCAAACTATTAAACTCTTAAAATGCAAAAGGTACAACTATATACACTATACAGCATGTATATGTTTGGATAAAGAATGTGCCCATTCTTTGGAAATTTCAAAATAGTCTTTGTTCTAATGTTTTTTTTTTAATATTAGATAAAACTTCTGAATTGAACCATTTTGGCTATCAGGAAATAGATTTATGTTATTTCCTTATTTTTCTTGGTATTTCTATTTTTAAAATATATTAATTTATTTTTATAAAGATATTGATTACTTTTAAGTTGGTTTTAGATATAGTTGATTTTAATCTATATTAAATAATGTAATAGTTAATTAGGAATATTTAACAATATTAAAAGAGAGGATTCAGTAGTTGAGCATTCTAATTTTGGGCTGCCAAATTTCACATCACTCCCAATTTTCATCAAATATGATGCTACATCAGCATGCTTTTTTGTCAAAGTGTCTAAAAGACCAAAAAAAAAAAGTGAGACCTTACTTGTGCAATAAGTAATGTTTTATTGATGCATTGATGTGGCATCACATGATTTATTATTTTTTAGATATAAGAAATATATTCATTCAATTTGGGTAGCATTTTTTTTTTAATTAGTAAAAGGTCATGGCGAAAAGAGGTTATATTAATACTAATAAAGTTCAAAATATACATATTCTTATGATGGTCCAGCAACAACACTTCGGCCAACACCTTGAGTCCCACATTCACTTTCATGTTTGCCCCTCTAACTCTACTTGTCTTTTGAGTGTTAATTGTAGATTGTTCCTCTATTTGGGTAGTCATTATCAACAATAACAACTTTAAAATCATAACTATTGATACAATATTGCAAATAATACTAACATTTTATAAATGAAAATACTGAATCCTTTCCCTTAAATATCTTAAAATTTTCTTATTATTTAATTAATAGATACAATATAATTTTCTATATATATTATCTAGATAAATTTAAATTTGTTTTAACAAGATTTTCCAATATAATTTAAATTATAATTAGCCTCCATACATTTTCCATAAATAATGTTCTTTTAGGTAAAAGAGAGAAAATTTATTTTTTATTTAATAAGTTTAAATTTTGTAACTTTAAATTACTTCTTATAAAAGACTAAGTTTGGCCCGTCCCTTGCAACGTATTGGTTATTTCAAAATTGATCAATGCAAATTGCAGAGGTTCGACGCCAGCCAAAAAGGAAGCAAAGACGAAAAGGAAAGGCGGTACTCTATAGTACCCCATGCCCTTTTTCCTACATTCATGTTTTATTAGATTCATGTTTTAAAGCTTTAGAGGTGATGCAGGTCTCCTGATATTTTATTCCTACATTGATGTTTTATTAGATTCATGTTTTAAAGCTTTAGAGATGATGCAGGTCTCGTGATGTTAGTGTGTTGGGTTTTTATTGTGTTTTTTTTTGTGCCGTAAAAGGTTAGGTCTCGTGATGTTAGTGTGTTGGGTTTTTACTGAAGCAAGAAGTTTTACCTTATAATTGTGTAGTTACATACTTGGAATTACACATCATATTTCCTAAAATTTAGAAATTAGTGTATATTTAAGTTTTTCATCTTTTTCAACACTTCAAGTTCATATTGTCTTGTAAGGTTGGCTTTATGTTGCAATTTAAAAAATAGAACATACATTAAACTACAGATATTTTAAATACATCTATTTCATAATATTAAAATTGAAACTATTCTATTTACCTTCAAATTATTATATTATATTTTAAACTATAACATTTACTACATATAAAAATATTTAAATTTTAGTGTGTTTACATTGTTTATAATTTTTCCTAATACAATATTTTTATTATAAATTCTAATATTAAATTATTTACATCAATTTGTTATATTTAAATTTTAAACATATTATTATTATTTAAAAAATATTAAAAATATAAAATTTATAAAATATAAGATTATATTTTTTTTTTTATAAAATGAGCTAAATATATAGGAAATGAGACTAATAATGGGGCAGAATTACATACTCTGGTAGGACTATTACTATGTAGACATTTAGGATGCAATAAATTAGAAATTGAAGGCGACTCGGCAATTATCATCAATGCCTTAAGAAAAGGCTCTCTCCTTAACTGGAGATTAGATGCTATGTTGGCTAGGGCTATTGCTCTGATTTCGATAAAATAATAATTAACCACATTTATAGAGAAGGGAATAAAAGAGCGGATGAACTAGCTAATCTAGGAATCGAAGATTTTCTCATAAGTTAGTCATGTTCCATCAGAATTTAAAATGAATCATTTCATTAATCAAACAAAAGCATGTGTAAACTACCTTAATCAAATTCATTTTCCTTCATTAAGAATGCAAAGTAATCATTTTATCTAATTACAATAAGAGTCTAAAACATAGGATAGACGTTTCAATTGTGTTCTTTAGAAAATTTAAAACAATATAGTATATAGGAGTTAAAAAATAAAGATTGAAAAAGAAAGACAAATGAAGCTAGAACTTATTATGTTAAGCTCGGGCAGTCTCTTTGTGCGGCCCTCCTTCTTCCCCAATATGTGTTGTTTTAAGATATCGGCCCATGGCCAAGAGCACTCGTGTCATGTTTTCATCCCTCGAGATGGTCACTTGATCATTCCTCACTGTCCATATGAGATGGTCATCCTTTATTTGCTTGATTTGTTGGGAGATATCCTGGACATCATGGGTGGTTGCTCCAAGTTGCACATCAAGAGTCGTTAGTTTAGCAATACTCCCACTCTGATAGTTTGCAAGTCAGATAATGTTGTTTATACCTGTTCTTCATACCCTCAACATTGATTAGCTCATCACCAGTGCCATGTTGAGAACCACATCTCATCTCGGTAAAATACTTCTCCATATGTGTAATGCCTACTTGAAGGGTTTCAACCATGTGATCTAGCTGTTCGTGGACTTCTGTTATAGTGTCCCTCTTGAATGAAAGTGAATAATTCGATCTCTGAAGGGGTGCATTTGTTCTCTCCATTATCTTTAAGGCGATGGCATCCTCTATCTTCATCTTCATCGACTCCTCTAATGAAGACTGGAGACTCTCTATTATTTTCTTCTCTTCCCTAAGATGTTGAATATCATTCCTCACAACATCCTTAAGATGCACATAGACCTTATAATATGCCCCAAGGCGTTCGATTAGAGGAAACGCCCTGGTCTTTAGAACTTGTATCCAATCCCTGCCATTTGTCCCAGATGGTGATCCTCATGTAACTGTGCGATTACCTATTGACTTGTATAAGATAAAGGATCAAATGTCTCATTAGATGGTTGTCCGAGTTGTGAGGAAAAGGGGATTAATGCTTTTCAGATATATTCTGTAATATGAGCTACAGTAGACTTGAGCGTAGCCTTGTCCCCCTTCAGGTTCTCCAATCTCTCCCTTACCTCTTGATGTGTAAAATCCCACATATCTACTATACTATAATGGTGAGAGGGGCCTATATCTATCTTACTCACCTCATAATCATCAAGTGATATAGGAGAGGTATCTTCCTACGTTCTTGCTTGGGAAATCTCCATTTGGACATGCCCTGTCCCCGGATCCTTCCCCAGTGAAGACAATATATGGGCTTTCTTTTTTCCTTCTGTCACTATAGGGCCCCTCATGATCTAAGTGATCAAGTCACTCGGAGGCATTATGTCCTCTTCTCTTTTCCTCTTTTTTTGATTGTTTGCTCTATCCATGACGGGGTGGATAGAACTCCCTAAGCATTGGCCAAACTCTCTATATCAAACAACCTCCTCACTATTGGAGGAGTTTTCTTGGTTGAGGACGGGGGCAAAGAATCAAGGTACCTTGCGGGGAAGGGGGCTTAGATGCTCCTTCTATGTATCTCTCTGCATCCCTGATGGTTGTGCCCATGTGATCTGCTCTTGGGGTTTCTCATGAGTTTCTCCTTGAGAAACCATTACCTTCTCTCCTACTTCTCCTGGATGGGAGCCTTCTTGTGTGTCAAGAATGATTACCATTAATGACCCGCTTCCACATGTCTGTGCCAGCATATGGACTTTCTCTGGTGGCTGATCATCCCCACGGGATGCATGTTTCTCATTGGGATTTTGTGGCTCAGTTTTGGATGCTTTGCAGGTTGATACGCATAGGCTCTGATTTGGGATGGGCAAGGATTTGGTGGTGCTTAATCCCCACCTTCCTGTATGTTTCCACTTCACCCACTCTGTTGTCCACTGAAGGATGGGCGCCATCCTTTGGTCGAGATCATCCATCTCTGGCCCATCAAATGTGATGGGCTTCAGAGGTGTCCCCTTTATCCTTCCCACATATTGGGTCAAAATTATTTTTGTCTCATCTTCTCTTACCCCCTCCACATTAATATTTACCCCATAGAGTCTTATATGCTCAATTGTGAGCCGTGACCATGATCGTTGCCTCATGTTGTAATCATCCATATTATTTGCCCAATAGTCCTCTAGGGTGGGGATATGGTGGAAGGATGATCCTAGCTGCAAATTATCCTTGAGAAAATTTAAAGGATCAAAGTGTGTTCGGAGCAAGTTGTATTGTTCAAATGAATACTTGGCTTTGGCACACTTTACTAGGTTATGGGCGTTAGAACTAGAGGAGCATGTATAAGGACCAACTGCTATGGGAAATCGTATCCTCGCCTTATGACGCTCACTACACCTGGTATTAACCTCCAAGATCTGCCTAGAAATCTCTACCAGGATGACTTTATCATCTGGATATCTAGGTAACTTATACGGATAATTGTCAAATGCCCCAATCCTAAAATAAGTAAATGTCATAAATTGATTAAAGTGGCTACCATAGGTAGTTATCGCTAATGTAGCCTCCGGGGACATTCTCCGCTCAAAGAAGTCCTGCAGCTCCCTACATAATTTCATGGTGAATGCATCCTTTACTCTTTAGAAACTCCCGTAACTATTATGCATTTGCAAACATGCATAGTAATAATAAACTCAAGTATATCCTTCTCATACTCTTCTAAACTTGGGAGGTCGGGCCAGCTACGAACACATGCTAAGGCATAAATGATATAGGAAGACATATGAAAGGAAGACGTGCATTTAGCAATATTGAGCATTCCAGTTAACCTTCCACTCAGGAGTTGAGCCCAATCAATATATCTTCTCTCGGCATTGATGGTCGGAACGATGAAAAACCACCACTCCTCAAAATTTAGGGCACTCTCATTTCCCCGTAGGCAATGCAACAACACTAATAAATCCACAATCTCTCTTTTCAGATTGGTCCCATATAATGTCTTCGGAAGTTTGGAGCTAGGGGCTCTCTTGGTTCTAAACCAATCGGTTGATATATCGCCTCTCCATCTAGATTTCTTCTCATTAAAATATGAGGCAAACATTGCAAAATCCCAGTCAATATACTCTGCTCAGGTTGGAAGGCCAAAAAAATTGTGCATTGACTGTCTATCTAAGGTTACAACAACCTCATTATTTGAATTCCTTATCTGCCAACTTACGGGGTCAAATCGAGCTATGCACTCCATTATCAGTTTGGGAGCTTGGATGGCAACTGAAACCCTGCTGCCTGGATTAACCCACTCTCAACCAACTTCTGCATAATGGGATGCAAGGGTGGGATATGCACCCATCGGTACAAATCTTCCAAATCATAAAAACTCAACTTGGTATCACTGATATCTTTCCAATCGCTACTTGCATCATTCAGATGATCATAATTGTGATAGTTCATGGCCATTTTTAATATAGGTGAAGCTTTACAATTTCACAGTTTCTTTCCGTAGTTGAACAACTCTAAAACTCATTTAGAGGCTTTCCATCACCTTTATCAGTTATGTCACCTTTCCCTATGCCTTTATTACATGTACTCTATATTCATTATCGTTATTATAGTATTAGACTCTTCGTACAAAGAAGCGGTTAGGCACTATAACATCTACTATCGTAAGGATTTGACCCCCTCAGTGAAAGTATCTATGTTTTTCCATAGAGGTTTTTGTTCCCTTTTCTCCCCTTGGGGCTATGGCTCCTTCTTACCTCTTCCTCTTGGACTCCTCCCTTTTCGAGATCTATCAACTGCTTTTCGGAATGTCGGCAACAATGCAATATAGCTACTTGCGCGATAATACATCCATTTCTCTTTCCTCTCGATATCTTCGAACCATCGCCTTTTTGGTAATCTTATCCCTAAATGTCCTTTTCCGAGTAAGGGGGGTCATGTTACTTCCCCCCTTTTTTCTTATACTAGGTTTTTTAAATTCACTCAATTGGCTTCGTAAAGGCAGCTAAAAATCTGGAGCTAATATGATGTTGTGTAGATTCTCATGGTAACAATCTGTTTGTTGAGGACTACGAATTCATGGAGCTGCTGAGGGCATGGCATGACAGATTGCGAGGGAGGGATATATGCTTGGCACATGATGCAGAATCATGTGCTTGCTGAATGGTCCCAGGCTTCCATCAAAATAGACCCAGGTATTTTGTGTTTTTTGGGACCTAAAACATGCAAGCTAGCGTCTGTTAAATTAGCATGATTTTTAATATTGTTTTTTAATTTATTAGAGACTCTCAAACATTACAACTTGTGCAATAGTGTCACTAATATGTTCTTTCATATTTACAATTACAAGTTACAGGTAAATCATTTTGTAATAGCAGAGCATTCAACATAAACATTATTGCCATGTATTGTAAACCCACCATGTTTCAGAAGTTTTGCGTATGACTCATTGACGGTTGCTACATGGTGTTTACATTCACCCAGACTTAAATCAAAATAGACCGATGTATCTTTTTTTTACTATCTCTTGTACATCTGTAAGATGAGCAAGAATTTTGGTATGTCAAATATCAAGTTTATCCTAAATTTTGAATAATTTTGGACTTGCATAAATGTTAGATTGCTATTACTTACAGATCACCCCACTTTTGTTCTTACAGTTTTCACCACTTTTATTTAGAGCATGTGTATAGTTTTTACAAGTTTTAATTATTTTATTTTTTATTTTGAGAAACATAACGTCCCATGGAGTTTGCTAAACCTATATACTATAACTTAGTCTGTACTTTTTTCCAAGGTCTTAAATTTTTTCTTGGAGAGGAGTTTTAGTTGGCAAGAGATCACCGATGACTCGTGGTAATGTTTGATGCTAACACTGATCTGAAGCTTTGATATTAGTTTGAAAGTTTTAGTTGCTCATTCTACCTGTACAAGTATAGCATTTCTTCAAGTTTTTGGGATGACAAAAGGTAGCTTGAGTTTTGAAGTTTATAACTAAAATAACTTTAGCAAACATTAAGCTGAAAGAATGGGGAGTTGTGTACAGTAAATGGGATGTACAAGTGAACTGATCTGAAACTTTGATATATAATTTGTTAGATTTCATTAAAAAAAAGAATATAATGTTGCCAGGTTTGAACAAACCTCAAACAGTGATTCTTATATTAAAGCAGAAGGATAGCCAGAGTAATTTGTGGATTTTATTGTGTCTGATTTGTTTAGGAAGGATATTTAAATATGTAAAATTAATTTTTGGTATCTCCTGGTTTTAAAACTGATGACATATGTTTTTTCAAAATCCTAAAATCCAAAGGCAAAATGTTAAAGGCAATAGGCATGGTGCAAGTGCTAGATATGAATATTTAACAATATTAAAAGAGAGGATTTAGTAGTTGAGCATTCTAATTTTGGGTTGTGAAAATTCCACGTCACTCCCAATTTTACAGTAGCTTATTTGGCAAGATCCCTGCTTATAAATAAGATTTTAGGGCCGCGCCATCAAATATGATGCTACATCAGCATGATTTTTTGTCAAGGTGTCCAAAAAGACTAAAAAAAAGTGAGACCATACTTGTGCAATAAGTAATGTTTTATTGATGCACTGATGTGTCATTACATGATTTATTTGTGTTTTAGATATAAGAAATACATTCATTCAATTTGGGTAGCATTTTTTTTTAATTAGTAAAAGTGCATGGCCAAAAGAGGTTATATTAATACTAATAAAGTTCAAATTATACATATTCTTATATAGGTTAATATAAATCATCAATGTCTGAAATTTTATAGACTATATCTACAATGTAGAAAGAGCTATTAAACCTTAAAGATAGGACAACTACTATCTTAATCAACTACTAAAACTATCAATCACTCCCAAAAATGAATTATGAGTGATCTCAATGTTCATGCAAGTATAAACCAAATTGTTGCAGCATACTTTTTGTTATCCTAATATGTAGCATGCATCAATATAATCATAAACAAGAAAGATTGCATTTTTAGGAGAAGTCCTTTTAATAGTATCCTTCAGGTATTATTAACAATCTTTTTTGTAATTACATTCATAACGAAAATATCATTTTTGTACTCTAAGAATTGATCATGTTACAAGAATTCTTTAAATTATAAATTGATCAATTACATTGTGCATTCAAGCTGAATGATTATACAAATGTTGCTTCATCTTTCTTTAACAAATCATAGTACATTGCAGGACAAAGCATAATTGAAAGTATGGAGTAGGGGTCCCATGCATTGCCTTGTGGTGATTGTTGCTTGCATCATCCCTATTGCTGGTTGTTTTAGGTCCTAGGTCTTCAAAGTCCATCATCTGCATTTAAGTCTTTTAGGGTTTCCCTGCATTTAAAAATCAAAAAAGGAATGTGTTAGATCCAATTGGATCTAAGCAATACAAGGGATAGTAAACAACATACAATCAATTCTCTTCGAAACTGCATATCAATCTTGCTGAAT
>MU225099.1:4871697-4890756 GCA_018584345.1 Thuja plicata | reverse complement strand
GTCATTATTGATTTAAAATATAATCTAGTGATCTTCATTATATTCCATGAGGCAAAAATGTTACTATCTTATTTGTAACGCTTATCGAGGCTAAGATTTCCTTTGGATTGTTGATAAATCAATGACAGTGAAGAAATTTTGGGTCCTATTATAATAATAAACATAATGATACATTTATCTCACACAATACAATGAGGATTATTTGAATATATTTTAAATAAATTGTAGCAACTAGATACTATAGAGTTCCCTTAAACCCATCAAATATTTTCATAGTTAGCATAATAATTTTCTATAAGAACTCTTTTTTCTTTAAATATAATTATTTTCCATGGTCATTAATAAAATTTTGGTTATTGTTTGAGATTCGTCAATATTTTCTACAAAAAATATGTGATTAAAAAATAATCGCCAATACAAATAATTTGTTTTCCCAAAAAATTGAGAGATTCACCAATAGGAATTATTTTTTTTTAAAAATAAAATGAAAGATTCGCCAAGATTTTATGTCTTTTTCTAGAGGGGGGTTTCTTAAAGTTATCCCTGGTGTCCAATCTCTTGCAATTAAAACAAACAAGTGGTAATTTACCTTTGTATTTACCTTTGCCTCTCTGCATTCTTATGGCCATAAGTGCTTCAATTTCATCAAGGTCATCTTCTTCACTTTCATTATCACTATCTTTTCTTATAGTGTTTTTATGACTTGATTTACTTATTCTCATAGAAGTTTTGAATGCAGACTCTATATTTGGTAAGACACTATTATCAAAGTTATTCATCTCAAATAAAATCAGTCCTCCAATCAAACTGTCTAGAGTAACATTGTTATTTGCTACTTCTCTCATTTCTTGAATGGTAGATACTCTAATAGCATAAGTAGGCAGTAAGGTTCTTAGAATTTTACTTACCACTGTATCTTCTTCTAGTACACCTCCAACTTCTTAGATAGCATTGACTACCTCTTTGATTCTTGTGATGTACTGAGTGATGTTTTCACCTTCTTTCATTTTGAGATCATCAAACTTTCCTCTAAGGCTTTCTGCTTTGGCTCTTAAAACAATTTTGTCACCACCATGTACAAGCTTCAACTTGTCTCACATCTGCTTTGCAATTTTGCAGTTTTTGACATCTTCAAATTTATCATCGGAGAGTGAGGAAGCAAGTTCTATCATCATGTCATTGTGCTCATGCTTCTCTCTCATTTGTTCAACTGTTGGTGCTCTTGTGGGCAACACATATTTAGTTTCTAAGTATTGAGTAACATCATTACCAATACCTGATAAGTGGAGTCTTATTCTGATGTGCCATGAAGAAAAAATATCTTTGTTCAACTTGGGCACATCTCATCTATTCATCTTGTGATCTTTAGCTTAGGTCTTGAAACCTTCCTTTCTAAGCACACAAGCTCTGATACCAATTGTTAGTAATAACTGAGAGGGGGGGTGAATCAGTGACCTCAAAATTAATCATTTAAACTTATAGCCATAATTTATATCTCAAGTTGTCTTCTGTCCTACAAGATGAATGTCTTGAATTACTTATATCAATTTACTAGTCATATTTCTCTGATAAACCTTCTTTTGTATGTTCACTGATAAGCAGTCATCTATTTACCGAAATACAGTAAATATGCAGAGTATACCAATAAATCCAGAATCAAATATGTAAGATACAAAATAGTAAAGAAATAATCCATACACACATAACATATGGATTTTAACATGGAAACCATGTTAAGGGAAAAACCACTGGGACCGGTACCCCAAATTTTCACTCTTTTGAAGTGAGCCCTGTTAGGAGCCAACCCTGTTAAAGGTTACAAACACACTGTTAAGTGCGACCTTGTTAGAGGATTTTATACATAGAGGTTGTCACTTAATATTGGGCATCTATTGCTACCATCCTTGAATCAACCTCCTTCTTAGACTTTCTATAGGTATCAGGCAAGTCCAATGCTACTTTCATGAATCATCCTTTTTGGAAATCCTTGAGATGTACCTCAATATATAGAAGACTGTTAAGTCCTACTCAGTTAAGAGACTTGATGTTTCAATGGTTAAACTAAAACACTATGACCTATTCATATTGCAATTTGAATTGTAGATTTTCAGATCTATTTAAGTACATTACCTCTCTGACCAATGTATCAATTCAATCCTTGTGCTCCATACTTTGTTCGTCGGTGTCTGCAGAATTCCTTAGCTCTTCCTTCAGCTTGTTTGACCAACACTACATGAAGTTGTTCTTCATCATTTTCTCTTTAGCATCCTCATTTTGATTTACGCCCCTTAATCCCATTCAAAAATTAATTAAACTTGTCTCTTATATAGACATAATATTCATTGTTTCTTGATTCTTAATTCTTGGCGAGATAAACAATCCAACCAATTAGATTTAAAGCATAACTCCTAATTTGTCTCATAGATATCTTCTTTCCAACTATACAAATTAGCTTTAAATCAATCACTTATCTCTAGTCAAATAAAACAAAGTAGACAACTAGTTAAGTCTATATTTAGCTCTACCAGCTAGATATTTTGTCATTTTCTAAACTCTCTATTCTTTCGGTCACCACTTTAGTTAGTCATCGGTGATAACTAACTGTTCTGTCGGTGTGACTTTAGTTGTCATCGGGATCTCCATCCTTGTCTTCTTTGTCAGGCAACACTAAAATTTTGTTCGCCAGGTTACTCTGTGTCTTGCTCGTCGGTCAACACTATAACTCTTCTCCTCGGTAATGTTGTTCATTTCCTCATCGGGTATCACTATGACTTTGTTCTTTTACTCTATCTGTTGGGTGTACTCCGTCGATGTCTATAGTCACTTAGTGAATACTTGACTTGTATGCATTACTGATTAGCATAGCCTTGATTCATGAGTTCTTTGAAGCCTTTGGCATTATGTACATGACTGTACAAATGATATCAAGTTGACATCAATGACAATACAATCCATTAACTAATTTAATGACTTGCATTATCTTTCAACTTAACATTATCAAACATTCAATCAGTTACATGTCATCAGGTAGCTAATGTGGAATTGGCCAAGAAGGTAGATGAACAAGAAGAAGAAAATAAGCTATTAAGGGAAAGAATAACTCCACTTGAACAAGCACTAAGTGCAGTGCAGACTAAGACTGATGCAATCAGTGATAAGTTGGAAGGGAAATAATCTAAGGGTACAGAGGTTGCAGGGGAAGACAAGACCCCTGAACTTGACCCTATATTACAAGAGGAGCCTTTCTTGAAGGTATTGAAGGCTATGAGTGGGAAGGCACTTGAAGGAATACCCCTATTCAGTGGAAAGATAGAGGTTGATCTAGTTATGGACTGGATTGAGGGCATGGAAAATCACTTTGAATGTGATGGATTCATAGAAGCTCAAAAGATAAAAGTAGCAAAGTCAAGACTTAGAGGCTCTACTCTGACATGGTGGAAGTTCATTCAGATAGAGAGAGAAAAAGAAGAAAAGAAACCAATTTCAACTTGTAAAGGAATTGTGAACAAAGTGAAGGAAGCATACATGCAAGATGGCTATGAAATCCAACTGCAAAAGAAGAGGCAGAGCTTAGGACAAAGGGATCTTGATGTCAATTCCTACACTAAGGAATTTTAGAAGTTGTGTATGAGATCAAATATCTATGAATATGAAATCCTTAAGGTGGCTAGATACCTTAATGGATTGAAGTGGAATATCCAAGAAGAGATGACTCTTCTCAGTTCCAAAATAGTGCACCAATGTTATCAATTGGCTATGAAGATTGAAGTAAAGAGTAGGAGAAGGCAAGATCAGAATTCCAAGAATAGAGGAAGAGGAAGGGATCAAAGAGGACATAGAGGAGGATACCAAGGCAGAGGGACTAATCAAAGAAACCAAGGAGAGTCTAGACTTGCAGATCGTGGCAATGAGACCAATCCTAGAGGAGGTTATGGAAGAGGAACTCAAGGGGGTTCTAATAGATGAACATGAGTAGGTAGAGGTAACTCCTACTTTGCTAGCATGAAGTGCTATAACTATGGACAGATGGGTCATCCTACTTATAGGTGATCCGAGAAAACATCTTCTTCTAATGTAGAGAAGAGAATAGGATATGTTCAAGAAGACACCTTGAGTGTCAAGTCACCTGAGATTAGTCATATTGAATCAGAAATGGGGGAGAATTTGATGTTTAGAAGGGTTCTAATCAGACAACCAGTGAAGGAGGAGCCTAAATAAAGAACAACCTTATTCAGGGTGAGATGCATAATACTTGGGAAAGTGTGTAAATATATAGTGGATTTAGGGTCCACTGATAACATCATCTTAGAGGAAGCAGTAGAGAAGGTTAAGTTGGAGAAGGTACCCCATACTAATCCCTACAAAGTGACATGGTTGAATAAGGGACAAAGTGTCCTAGTTAATGAACATACTTGGGTGGAATTCTCCATTGGAGGATACAAAGATAAATTGATTTGTGATGTGTTGCCTATGGATGCATGCCATCTTCTTCTAGGAAGGCCATGGCAGTATGATAGAGGAGTCATCTATGATGGGAAAGAGAACACCATCTCATTCAAGAAAGATGGGAATACATTTAAGATACAATGATTGTTGGATGAAGAGGAGATACAGTCAAAGACCCCTAGTGTTATGTTAAGTAGTGGCAATGATTTTTTTAATACTCTTCAGAAAGGAGGTGAAGGATATGTTATTATGGTGCAACCCATGGAAGAAGAAAAGACTATGCAGACACCAATACCAGAGGAACTCCATAAGTTACTTGGAAAGTTCAGGGATATAGGCAGTGATGGAAAACCAACAACATTACCTCCAAGAAGAACTATCAGTTATCAGATTGATTTCATACCAGGGGCTTCATTGCCTCACAAGGCGGCCTATAAACTCACACCAGATCAGAACCAAGAAGTGGCTAGGCAAGTGTAGGAGTTATTAGACCAAGGGCTAATCCAAAAGAACATTAGTCCATGTGCAGTACCAGTGCTCTTAGCATCCAAGAAAGGTGGTAAGTGGAGACTATGCACTAACTCTAGGGCTATTAATATGATTA
This sequence comes from Thuja plicata, assembly GCA_018584345.1. Taxonomy (NCBI): domain Eukaryota; kingdom Viridiplantae; phylum Streptophyta; class Pinopsida; order Cupressales; family Cupressaceae; genus Thuja; species Thuja plicata. The sequence continues at coordinate 4,885,706 of MU225099.1, read as the reverse complement.
CAATTAGATACAAATTTCCTATGCCTAGAATTGAGGATTTGATGGACTGTCTTGGAGGGGAAAGGTACTTCACTAAGTTGGACATAAAAAGTGGGTACCACCAGATTAGAATCAAAGATGGGGATGAATAGAAGACATATTTTAAGACCAATGATGGGTTGTATGAGTGAAGAGTTATGCCATTTGGCCTTTCAAATGCCCCTAGCACATTCATGACGCTCATGAATGAAGTTCTAAAGGATTTCACAAGGATATTTTTGGTAGTGTATCTAGATGATATACTCATCTTCAGTAAGACAACAGAGGAACATGTGACACATGTGGAAATGGTACTTAAGAGGCCGCAGGAGGAGAATTCATTCATCACCCTAGAGAAATGTGAGTTCTTCAAGCAAGAGCTTGTGTATTTGGGGTTTGTAGTATCCCAAGGGTCATTGAAGATGGACCCAAGCAAGGTGGAAGCTATTCTAAATTGTCCTACACCAACCACAAGGATAGAGGTAAGGAGCTTTCATGGGTTAGCTCAGTTTTACAAAAAATTTATAAGAAATTTTAGTGGAATTTGTGCACCAGTGCTTGATACCATTAAAGGTGGTCTAAAGACAAAGTTTAAGTGGACTCTTGAAGCAGAAAAGGGTTTTGAGAAGTTGAAAAAAGAAGTGGCTACCCAACCCATACTTTTGTTACCCAATTTTGATAAGCTATTCACATTGGAGTGTGATGCAAGTGGAATTGCGGTAGGAGGAGTACTAAGCCAAGAAGGAAGACCTATAGCTTTCTTTAGTGAAAATATCAATAAGGCTAAAAATAAGTACTATGCTTATGATTTAGAGTTGTATGCTCTAGTTCAGTCTCTAAGGAAGTGGAGACATTATCTCCTACCTAAGGAGTTTTTAGTGTTTACAGATAAGAAGGAACTTAGCTACATCAACACACAAGAAAAGCTAAGTAATAGGCACTTGAAGTGGATGGAGTATCTTCAAGCATTTACATTCACTATCAAGCATAAGATGGGATATTTGAACAAGGTGGCAGATGCACTAAGTAGGAGGATGCTAACAATACAAGAAGTGCAATTCAAAAGCATTGGGATAGAGAGTTTCAAGGATCTCTATGGAGAAGATGAAGACTTATCTGAAGCATATAGGGTATATTCTGATTTTGAAAATTATTTTCACAGTCAATTTTTCAGAGTATACAATACAAAGTGGACTATTGTTCAAGGGAAATCAACTATGTGTTCCCAAAGGATCAATGAGAGAAAATCTCATTTAGGAGAAGCACAATCACAGAGATTTTACTATTGGCCCAAGTTGCCAAGAGATGTCAGAAGGTATGTGGAGCAATGTGTGATTTGTATGAAAGCCAAAGGGGGAACTAGTAATGCAAGTTTGTATCAACCCTTACCCATTACCAATAGGCCATGGGAGTGCATTAGCATGGAATTTGTGGTGGGTCTTCCTAAGACCAAGACATGGTTGGATAGTGTTTATGTGGTGGTAGATAGATTTATCAAGATGATTCATTTAATTCCTTGTAGGACCACTCATGATTCTAGCTACATTTCTCATCTCTTTTCAAAGGAGATTGTGAGAATACATGGGCTACCCCTAAGTATAGTTTCTGTCAAAGATGTTAAGTTCATGTGTCACTTTTAAAAGACTCTATGGAGAAGATTGGGAACTAATCTATCTTTTGGTTCATCTTACCATCCTCAGAAAAATGCTCAAACTGAGATGATCAATAGGGTGTTAGGTAACCTTCTCAGATGCCTAACCAAGGAGTATGGATAGACTTGGACTTGATCATTCCACAAGCTGAATATGCATATAATGATAGTGTGAATAGGACAACACAGAGAAGTTCTTTTGAGATAGTTTATGGAATGCATCCAAGGGTTGTATGTGAGCTTAGAGATCTAGGAGCTATGGAGCATAGAAGTGGCCATGCAGAGGATTTTACTCAAACAATGAAGGAGATACAGGAGCATGTGAAGAAGACAATCATAGAGGTTACTCATAAACTGAAAGCTAAAGTTGACATATCTAGACAAGATATACAATTCATAGTGGGATATTATGTTATGGTCCATTTTAAAAAGTCTAGGTTGCAGAAAGGAGTTCCAATGAAGTTGCAAATGAAGAGAGTGGGACCATGCAAGGTGATAGCTAAGTATGGACAGAATGCCTACAAGGTGGAGCTACCTGAAGGTTTAAGAATTTCACCAGTGTTTAATGTAGCTGAATTGATCAAGTACAAGGGACCAGTGACAAAAGTTAATGAGAAGAGTAAGGAGATATTGAAGGGTGTGAGTACTGAGGTCTTACCTCCTACAACCAAGCTTCAAGCAGACAGGATATTGGGATCCAGAGTGAAGAATTCTACAAGGAACAAGGTTTACATTGAAAACCTCATACAATGGAAGGAAAATCCATAATATGAGGCCACATGGGTGGAAGAATCTCATTTCAAGAAGCATGGCATTGATTTGTCTCTGATATCTCCCTGCATTCCTTAGTGTTTGTGCAGAGGGGGAGAATGGTGCAAGAGCGCCCATAGGTTGTTTAGGAAATCTAGTTATTTTAGTTGTGTGTGTGTGCCTTATGGAATTTTTGGTTGTGATAATCTTGAATCAATCTTAAGTTCATGTTGACCAAAGCATAGTTGAGATAGGATGTTCATTTTGAGTCTTAGGACCTTTTAGAAAGTGCAATTAGGGCTAAGAAGTTGTGAAGCCTTCTAATTGGAACATGTGTGATGATGATGTCATCATGAGTTTAGTAGGGTCTAGGATAGGTTATAAATGTATTTCAACCTTAAATTAGTTCTTTGGTAAAGTTTGGTGAAGAATTGAAACTATTTTGCATAATTGGCAAGAAATGAGAAAAGTTGCAAAACTTGTCCAAAAGATGCCATAAGGGGTTGATAACTAATCCACCACCCTATATAAGGGAATTTGAGACCAATTAGAAAGGTTGGATCCCTACTATATGGACTGGGTTTTTGAAATCAAGATAGCATAAGTGATTTAGTGTGTAATTTTGTGGTTTTTGCATTATAGTAGTTCTTAAATGGATTAGTTTAAGCATTGTAAATCATGAATGATGTAGTGTGATTTTTCTTTGAATTATTTGTGGTACTAGATAGTCTTTTTTTTTTTTTTAAGTGCTTCTTGTAAATATTTTGTGTTCTATACTATCTCTGGACTGAACCAGACAGTTTGTAAAGAATGGAGTGCTAGCTCATTTTCCCACCGTAAAAATTGTACATCCCTTTGGTAAAATTGAATAGAATCCATGTGTTTACATATGGAAATATTTGGGGCCCTTGAAAGAACAGGAGCTAATTTTGGAGTCTTTCCCTAGGCGAGCTAGAGAAGAGCCCGATTAGGAAAGACCATAGTGCAGAGCACTTAATTTGCAAAGGTGAATGCTTAGAGTTGAATTTCTTCTTGGAGAAGAAATATAAGAGTCTTACCAAGATTTTTTTAAGATAAGAAGACTCTACCAATCCATTTGGGAAGGTAACACTTAGCAAGTTGCAGAGGAGCTAGGAAAGGCCTAAAAAGCCTTTATTTTACTCATTTTTAGTTAGGGCACTGTATGGACAGTTGTGACCCAAAGACCCCAAAAATACTTGAGGGGTGGGAAAATTAACTAGGAATCCAAAGAAAAGATTGGATTTTTCTTTGGAAGGATTTAGGGAAAATCCCTGATTTCTCAGAGTAGGAAACCTAATAGGGCTAGTAGCCTTTTAGACCTAAATATGCAGTTTGGTGAAAGCGACTTGAAAATAGAGTTAGGTGGATTCCTAGTAACCCTAGTAGGATGGATAGAATATTTTGAAGCACCTCCCCACCTCTGTAAAACCATTTTCAATAAATGGAGGTGGAAATACTTTAAACTGGTTTTAAGGGCTAATGTCAAATGTTGCAAGAAAACATCAAGTGGTGATTTGATAGAAGGAACTTGTTGGTAGTTGGATTGGCAAGGAGAGCCAGGGGGTCCTAAGAAGGTGAAGATCCTAAAGGTTTCAAGTGGTGGAGAGAGACACCCTAGTAGTATTCCAAGAAAGACTAAGAGCATGAATCAGTGATTGATTCATCCAATCCTTCCTATCACAAAGGAAGAGATCCACATTTATACATTGAAGTTTTCTTCTTCTTCAATCATAAATTGAGGTGAATTACAAGCATCTACTACATAGGGTTTTGTCTTACATGATTTTATTTTTGTTTTTGTGTTGAGTTAAGGTTATTGTTGCATCTACATGGTATGATGTGCATTTCATTGTTTTTAATCTTTACTACAAGCTAGCATTTCCTTTATTTCAATTCAAGGTTAATTCCTAAACAGGGGCTTGACCAAGGCAAGCCCCTTCCCTCAATAATTTCCCCTTTTCTCTTGTGTGCATGCGCAGGTTCAGAAGACAGATACAGTTATAGATTCAAGGAACCATTTGGACAAACTTCCTAGATCCACTTTCTATTCTAGATTCTAACATTCTCAGGTATGGGTTGAAGTCAACCTATATCCTATAGTTTAGAAGTACATTTTCAATTGCAGATCTGGAAAGCCCCGTAGAAGATCTACCGGACCCAAAAAATGTTTCTATTTTGGCACAGTCAGGTATAGGTCAACGTCGACCTATACCCCAAGTCAACCTATACCCAAGCGGTTGACTTGTTCCAGTGACTTCCATATTTTTACAAATTGTAGTTTCTGACTCCTAGGTTCTAGATCTAGTTTAGTTTATATTCCTGATTCCATCTGATAGACATTTTTTAAATCTGAACCTTAGCCCTCAAGGTAAGCATTCTCTCTCTTTTTTCATTTCATTGCATATCCTTCACAAAACCCTCTTTCACAAATAGAAAGAACAACCTAGACACTACATTGTGAAGATCACGAATTGACACCTTATCTCATGCTAACTGAGTTTCCTTTGGCTAGTCTTGTACTCTTCCTCCATAATAATAATACAACCAACATATATTTTGGTTAGTGATCTATCTCATTTAGGCTTAGCATTTTATATGTTACATTTTGGTGAACCTATTGCTTTCATGCTTCATACCTTCTTGATTTGATAGTTAGATCTTCTTAGCATTGTGTTATTGCATTTCTATTTTAGGACTGAGTTCTCTTATTGTTAACATGGGATTTTCTAAAATGGAGTGATATGTAATCATTTATGTTATCACATTTCTTATTACTTCTCTTTATCAAACCCCTGGGGTATATGATAGTTTCTTTCATTTTACTATGGTTATTTCCTTTCATGGTCTTCTTGCATATGACATAGTAAAGATAACTAATACAATATCTCCTTTCAAGGTATATTTCAAGACCCTTGTCAATATTTCCTTCTTCATATCTTAAAAAAAAGCATATAATATATAGTCTACATAAGATTTTTTGTTAATGACCCTAATCCTCCTAATCCTATTCCTCCTACTCAAGCTCAAACTCTTAGTAATCCTCAAACTTTTCAACATCTTCAATACATTATTCATGATCCAGATGTTAGACATTTTCTAGATGATCCCCCTTGTTCGTCCCCTATCCAGGATGAGAAAGTTAATCCTCCTAAATAGAATATTCCTCTCACTATTCCTCCTTATACTACACATGCTCATTCTCCTCAAGATGAATCACCTTCCCCATATACACTAAAAAATACTTATACTATGGGATATGATATAACTTCTCAACAAGGCTACAAAGATTTAGGACTCCGTATTAATGTTCAAGGAACTAAAGTTCCCATTAATCCTCCTCAACAAACTCATAGACATGGTCTAGGTTTCATTCCCTATCATAATTTTCCTATAACATCTCCTCCACCAAAACCTCCCCTTCATATTATTTTACCAACCCCATCCTTATCTCCTTATGATACTCGTGAAGCTCTAGCCAAACGAGTATGTTTCCATCTTATGTCTAAGCCTAAGATTAGATTTAAACCTTATGTGACAGATGCTATTAATAAATTTTCATGTCCTTTCCATTATAATAGCACACACTTACTTTATGATTATGATGATTTAATGATATATGTTCATGACAAAGCTGACCAAGGTTTACTTCCTTTTACACTGGACATTTTACACCTTCATACTTATAGTTAGCATTAATGGCCCCTATTGAGTTGCTTTCCATTATTCTACATAATGAGTTTGAGATAAGAACAATAGGTCATTATCCTTGTTTCTCTTTATTGGGGGAAAGGTTCCTCTTTTGCATTGATTCTTTTTAGGAATATATTTCTCTGTCTTTATTTGCATGTTTCCTTATACAATGATATCTTTCCTAGTGCTATTGCATGGGCCACAACCTATGTTGGCTAGGAAGTGCATGTTTTTCATATATGGGAAACCATTTTGGGAGCTTAAGTATTTCATCCCTTTGTCCTCTCTCCTTTTGAGCGTCCAATATCCTTTGTGGATTTGCATGTTTGATAACATGATGTTATTTTCTTGCAAAAATTTGTTGTTTTACATTACAATGTGCAACCTTATTTCTACATTAAAATTGCATGTATGATTAAAATATTTATCCCTCAAGGTTTATATTGCATTTTATTTTCCCTTTTGGGGCTCCATTATCTCTTAGTGGTGCATCTCTTTCCTATGAGATGCCCCTTTAGATCAAATTGTGTAGCATCCTTCTTCTCTTCTTTCATCTCTCTATGGTTTGGTATTATTTTATGATCATTCCTTTTTTATATGAGATACATTATTACATGAAAGATCCTTACATATTTGATTATAAATTTCTTTTACACCTTGAAAGGGAATGTTTATCATTCAAAAATTATCCATAGAATTTTATTTCATCTTTCACTTCTTTCATTAATGACTAGTTTGCTTTGCATGTGACTCTTTTCTAACATATATGTCTATTTTACAACTTATTGTGTTTTGGAATTGTATTTCTATTATGAAGTAATTTTCATTAAGGGTGCATTGTATATTATATATTGAATTCACACTTGGGGGTCAAGGCTTCTTGTACATTATTTTCTCTTTTGTCTAAGGATCTACTTTCCTTAGTATAGTGGCAGTTGTTTATCATGTGACATTATTTTCCTATAAGGAATTGTTTTCTTGATTGGGATTCTCTTTTATATAAGAGGTGTATGTTCTTGATCATCACCTCTTCCTTATTTGAAAAACTATGTTCATCATAAACATTTTCCCTTACTATGTGATTCAAATTTTGTCATCCTTCATCAAGAATCCCTCTTTCACCTGGCAACATGGGAATAAAAAGGTGCATTCATGTTCTCTTCCCCCTCTTTGTCTCAGAGATGTTATCTTTTTTCCATCATTCCTCTTAAAGGTAGATGTCTTGTAAAACTGATCTCTTCCTTTCAAGGGTCTCTTCTCATAAGAAAAATATCCTTTCACAATTATATATTTTTTGCCTATAAGAGTCAATACTCTTAGCTAAGATTGTGGCATTCATTGTGGTTTTAAGTATATCTCCTTGTTGATGGAAGTAGGTATCCTTTATTCTCTTTCTTATAATGACTATTATGTAGTCATCATAAAGAGGGGGCATCTATACGACCTCCCTTGTATAGTTCTTATGCATTTTAGTTATTGCAGATGATCCCTAATGGGTATAAGTGGTCCTTATCCATCCCTAGGATGTACATTTACTTGATGAATAATGGACCTTGATCCATTCATGGAGTGCACAATTATTTACCAATCCCTGTGGTGATATAGTGATTGATCCATGGGGTGCACAGAAAACTAATCCTTATGGATAATAAACCCTTATCCATTCATGAGGAGCACACAGGAAAAGCCACCAAAAGGCACAAAGTTTTTGATAAAATTGACTAGCACGACACACAAACCTACTATAACTTTCAATTATATTATGTGGTTCATAGTAAGACCCACAAATATTATTGGACAAGATAATCTCTCTCTCTCTCTCTCTCTCTCTCTCTCTCTCTCTCTCTCTCTCCATGCTAGTAGGTTAGCTCATGGAGTTGGTATCATTGTTGGTGGTGCTCTTTTTCTTCATATGTGATCATTTGTATTCTTGCAAAGATTTCCAAAATTGATATTATTGGGTGAGGCATTTCCGATCAAGGTCTCTTTCACTAGTTTATTTGGAGTTTTTGTACTAACCCCTTTGTTGTTGATGTATTTTTCCTTTGCTTTTCCTTTTTATTTTTGCTTTATTTTTGTGCCCTTGTGCATGGATGTGGAATTGGGATCTCTAGTTTGGGGGCTTATGTCCTTATACTTAGAGATGCCCTACCTCTTTGCAATTCACTGCAATCTTCATCTTTTCTCTCTCTTTCTTCTATCTCTTCCTTTACTATGAGTATGAGCTTGCCTCGTACCCCCGATAAAGAGGGGGATAAATGTCCCATCCTAAAAGGTAAGTACTTACTTTTATCCACTTTTTGGGATGACATTAATTTCATGTTTTCCTGCTTATCTGTTTGTTTCATCATATTTTCCCCAATGCCCTCAATACCTCTCGGGGTCTAAAACATTTTCCTTTTATTTTGTACCTTGAGGTATAGGTCAACCTCAACCTATACCTGGTATATTTGGACCTTGACCTATACCCAAGGTTGTGAATTTTGATTGGCTCTTAGGCCTGATACAAGGTATTTCCTTTTCCCACTCTCCTTTGTTGGACTTCACAAATTTGAGCCCCAAATCACTATAAAAGGAGGCCTCTTCTTCTCATTTTTACATCTAGGCATTCATTATGATCTAATAGCATTCATCCATCATTAAAGATCTTTTTGGTGATTTCAAGCAAGCAATCATTAAAGGCATTCATCCATCATTCAACCAAGCATGCATTTCCTTCCATGGATCTAGCTTCTCTTTTCATTGGAGACAAAGGAGTTGGCTATCAAAGGAGGAGATCCACATTTATACATTCAACTATTCTTCATCTTCTTCAATCTTGCATTGAGGTGAATTAAATGTATCTACTACATAAGGTTTTGTCTTACATGATTTTATTTTAGTTTTTGTGTTGATTCAAGGATATTATTGCATCTACAAGGTATGATATATTACATTGTTAGATTTAATCTTTACTATATGCTATCATTTCCTTTATTTCAATTCAAGGTTAATTCCTAAATAGGGGCTTGACCAAGGCAGGTCCCTTCCCCCAAAAATTTATCCTTCTCTCTTGTGTGAAGGCAGAGGTTTGGAAGACAAATATAATTTCATAGCCGAAGACCCATTTGGAAGAACTTTCTAGATCCACTTTATGTTCTGGATTCTGACACTGTCATGTATAAGTCAAAGTAGACCTATACCCTGCAAGTCAGAAGTACATTTTTAGTTGTAGATATGGAAAGCCCCACATAAGATCTACCAGACCCATAAACTATGTCTTTTTCTGGCACTGTCATATATAGGTTGAATTCAACCTATACCAAGAAGTTGACCTATTCCAGTGACTTCTAGATTTTTGGAGATTGTAGTTTTTGGCTCTTCGGTTCCAGATTGAATTTAGTTTATGTTCATGATTCAATCTGACAAACATTTTTCAGATCTGAACCTTATCCCTCAAGGTGAACACACTCTCTCTTTGTTATTTCATTGCATATCCTTTACAAAACCCTATTTCACAAATAGGAAGAACCTAGACACTACATTTTGAAGATCATGAATTGGCACATTACCTTGTGCTAATCGGGTTTTCTTTGGCCAGTCTTGGACTCTTCCTTCATAATAATAATACAACCAACATATATTTTGGTGAGTGGTCTCTCTCATTTAGGCTCACCATTTTATATGTTACATAATATAATAATGATAATTTTGTACTAAAACATTTTTTTAATACCAGAGATAGTAGATAAAAGCTTAACAAAATCAAATCAAATGGATCAGTCATGGTCTTATCAGACTACTTGATGTGCTTAAATGATTTTCAATATGACTACTTGATGTGCTTAAATGATTAAGATGTGCTTAAATGATGTCTTGGTAATTTCAATGCCGCTACTGATGTGACTAAATGATTTTCAATAAAAAATCAAATACATAATCCAAACACTTGTAAACTAGCTCATTTGAAAGCATATGTATAAACAACATTCAACTCAAAACATCAAACAAATACATTCTATTGTTTCAACACAAACTTTAATATCCTTAAACAAATTTATTCTTTACATATTCTTAATCATTTATAAGATAAGATGGAAGAAGGTACTTTCATGGTATTGAATCCACATTTTCTTGTTTGGTTTGTGAATATTAGACGTCTCTTTTAACAAATTAAATATATCATCTTATTGGGTATTGAAAGCTTCAAAAAAACTATCATCTACCTTTTCTCATATTTTAGTTGACATTGACATCTCCACATCCATTTCAGGGGATGTGGTTCTCATGGTTTGGGAAAATCCTTGGACCCAATCGTTAGATTATGAGAGCCTCCCCTTTCGATGCAAAAGGTGTTTCTTTACTGGTCATCTGGCTACAGATTGTTCTCTCTTACATCATAAAGGTGTTTCTACTTGGTGGAAGAATAAAAATAATGATCATTGGACAATCCTAGCCTTTGAATCCTCCACTGATGAATCTTTATAATTTTATGATGTCTTCCCCTAGGGTGGTGTTGGTTCTATCCCAGTGGATTTGGCTCCACCTCCTGCTATTGTTTTGGACCCCTCTAGAAATGTAGACCCTTCTTGGACACCTACTACTCCTGATTTTCCCCATCCTTTGGTTGTTGAAGTTCAACATTGCCAACACTTTGTTCCTAGTGTAGTTGTTGATTCTCTCTTTGGGGGCTCCTCCACCCTCCTCTTGTGGTGGGGACAACTCTGGTTGTATTTCCTAGACAATTTTTTGATGAAAAAAGGAAAATTTACTCTGTAGACTCTCATCCCCTTCCCCATGTTTGAGGTGAGTTATGTACTCACTCTTGATGTGGGTTACTAATTGTGGTACTAATCTATTGTCAATGGTCTCCTTTGACCTCGTTATAAATAATTGCTTTGGTATGTGGTTTTAATTCCTTTGGTTTGTAGTGGTGCTATGGACAACACCCTTGTTTTACTCCTTTTAATATAAAAAATAATCAAACAAATTAGGTCACTTGATCATCTGCACAAATTTGAATATTATTAAAACTTAGAAAATTGAATATGGCTAAAATTCAACAACTTTACAAAAATGCAAGTATATTATTTCATACCATAATCTATAACACAATCTTGTTGATTGGTAAAACATGTAGCAAAATAAAACTCTATAGTCAACATTGACAACATTTCAAAGAACATGTCAAGATTTTCAAACATGTAAATTATTGTTTAAATGCATCAAAATATCCCATCATCCTACCAAATCAAGTTCTTCGTCTGCATAAGGTTTTGTTGAGAGCTATCACTTTGATTAATTCTCCTATACATACCCTTGAAGCTTGACCTTGAGGTTCTTTTTTGAGATATCAATAAATCCTCAATGGTTTTCTTTGGCATAATCCCAAGAAGTGCATATCCTCTTTGGTGTATAGTTTTCTCATTTTGTCACATATAATTTAGATATATGCACATTCAAACTAGTTATACAAACACAAAAGTTAACCTAGATAGTGCATATTTTCATAGGTCTACAAAACGTATTTTAAGGGGTTTTAAGCTATAATATCTAGATAAGTGGAATTGTAACACCTATAATTATGTCTCTTTATCATTTCATTGCATAACCTTTACAAAACCCCCTTTCACAAATAGGAAGAACAACCTAGCCACTACATTGTGCAAATCATGAATTGGAACCTTACCTCATGCTAATTGGGTTTCCTTTGGCTATTCTTGAACTCTTCCTCCATAATAATAATACAACCAACATATATCTTGGTGAGTGATCTATCTCATTTAGGCTCACCATTTTATATGTTACAGAATATAATAATGATAATTTTGTACTCAAACCTTTTTTTAATACCATAGATAGTAGATAAAAAAAATCAGATCAAATGGATCAGTCTTGGTCTTATCGGGCCAATAACAAAAGATACTCTTGGTCTTATCAATTGATAAAAAAAGCTAGCTTATATCAGTTAGAATGAACTTCTCATATTTACAAGTGGTATTATTGACCTATCTATTGAAATAAATATCAATTATGATTGGATTATAGTCAAATAGGGTAGAAGGGTGCACTCTCACATCACATCCTCCTCCTGCCAATTGGAAGCTAAAGTTTTCCTTATTCACATAGAATTTATCAAGTCTATTGTATATTTATTTTTCCCTTCCTGGTAGTTGCACCACGTAAACCAAATGTTGTTATTATCAACTTTCCTTCTCTCATGGGGACTAATAAGTTTTATTTTAGACTTAAGTCTAGCCCAATAAAACAACTCATTTCCTTTACATTCACTTTTGATGCCTCCTTGTTTATCCTCTTGTCTTTCAACCATGTTGGGATCTCTCCCTATAAATCCATGGTATGTCCTTTAGATTATATAAGTATTTCCACATATCAATTCTTTCCCTATAATCTTTTGAAGCATAAATTGAGTAGAGCCAAAAGGGTTCTTTTCCCTTCTCTATCATAACCCAAACTACTACATTGCATTGAGAGATTCCCACCTCTTTTGAAAATTGGTTCCATTTATTAGCAAGCAATATGGTTGTTTCTCCTTTTCCCTTTACATGTTAAGTGACAAAGTATGAGGCATCCTTCAATATACATTCAAGGCTAAATTCAAACATAAAGTGACTAACTTTAACCTCTTAGAGAAAAATAAGATCTTTTTCATTTATAATGGTCATCAATCTTTTAACAATATATTTCCTATCACGGAACTCTAGCCCCCTAACATTCTAAGAAATGCATTGCAATTCCATCAAAAACCTAATCATAATCATCCATACCAATCTTTAAGTTATCAAATCATTGAAGGGTATATTTAATCTATTTTATCTTGGATTTAGGGCCAAGAGAGTCTATAGTTTTTCTCTTCCTTTTGTGCATAACAATTCCAAGATTGTCCATGTTTGTCTTGTTGTCAAGCAGAGATGGGCTAGTCCTAACTGTGTGCTAAAAATGTGTCACACTTCTATGAGTCATTATATTCAAGATTTCTCGAGAATGAGGTCTCAAATGGTGACTCATAGCTCTCTATTCATGGAGTGCAAGGGTTTGTAATGGAGGCCCTCAGATTGACCTAGTTTGTGCCTCTGCAAGTACACCATAAAATGAGAGATTCAAAGAGGAAAAGAAAGAATGATAGTCTCCATGATCATCAAGTATGCATGCAAATGAAATCTATTCTATATGATAACAATAGAAGAAAGGAAATTAATCCATATAATAACAATGCATGATTATTCTATGAAAGGAAATACAAATGCAAGATTAATCTATGAAAGGAAACATGAATCTAATCTAATATGCAAGTGCAAAATTAATCTAAATGAATTGCCATGGGGAATGAAAGAAGAAGAAAAGAAGAGAGAAGTTGCAATATCCAAGCTCAAGTGCTCAAATTCTCCTCCAAAATTGCTCTCCAAACCTGCAGCATAACAATAGCATAAAAATTCTATATCTCTCATTTGATCCCTCCAAAATGAGAAGGAGAGGGCTCCTTATAAAGGAAAGTGTGGAGAGGAATGCATCCTCAAGAGAAATGTGGGATAAATCCCTAAAAAGGCAAGTAAGAGGAAAAAATCCCACCACTTAGAAATATGTGTGGAGAAAAAGGAGTTTTATTCATCATTTATTTGATTTATTTCCTTTTTCATCAAAAAGAGAGCTTTAAGTGGGGATTTTATTTATTTAATTAAAGAAGGATTTTCTTTCAATTAAATAAGATTATTTTATTTTATTAAAATAGATATTTTAATTAAATAATATAATATTATTTAATTAAAAGATTTATTTTAATTAAATAAGATTATTTCATTTAATTAAAAGGGATGTTTTCTTTTAATTAAATAAGATTATTGATGAAATGATCAAACCTTAGGAAATATTGAAATAATTG